>CAUYRT010006320.1:0-19625 GCA_963574885.1 Lepilemur ruficaudatus | reverse complement strand
GGAGTCTGGCTCTTGCTCAGGCTGGTTTCGAACTCCTGACCTTGATCCATCCGCCCTCCTCGGCCTCCCAGAGAGCTAGGATTACAGGCATGAGCCACTGCACCGGGCCTTTTTTTTATTATTATTAATTAAGGAACTCTTTGCTCCAAAGCTGAATTCACCACAGTTGCTGACTCCCAGACGTGGGACTAAGTGGTTTCTGAACTTACGAAAAACCAACTCTAGCATATTTTACCAGTGTTCTGATGATGAATTATTTATATTAAAATTTAAAATATGTCAGAGCAAGTGATAATCTTGGCAGAGGTAACTCTTGATAACAGTTTGGTATCTCTCCTTCTAGACTTTATTTTTTCATTTTTTCACTAAGGTATATGCAGTATCCTTTTAGACTTTTTGTGTGTGTGTGTGAGAGAGACAGAGTCTTGCTCTATTGCCCAGGCAGAGTGCTATGGCGTCAGCCTAGCTCACTGCCACCTCAAACTCCTAGGCTCAAGCCATCCTCCCACCTCAGCCTCCCAAATAGCTGGGACTATAGGCCTGCACCACCACACCCGGCTAATTTTTCTATTTTTAGTAGAGATGGAGTCTTGCTCTTGCTCAGGCTGGTCTCCAACTTCTGACTTCAAGTTATCCTCCTGCCTCGGCCTCCCAGAGTGCTAGGATTACAGGCGTGAGCCACCGTGCCTGGCCTCCTTCTAGACTTTTAAATGCATGCATATGCTTTCTTTATAAATGAGATCATATTGTTCTATTACCTCCTTTCTATGTAATGATATAGGTACATCTCTGTATCATAACATAAAGGTATATCACATCCTTTCTAATAACTCCAGAGTATTCTATTGTATGTATGTTTTATAATTTACTCAGCTATTGCAGGATTTTTAGGTTGTTTCCGATTTTTTATTATAAATAACTCCGATATAAATACTCTTGTTTACACCTCTCAGTGTACATGTCAGATTACTTACTAAAGTTATTTGCTGAGGATGAATTCCCAGACATGAAATTCCTGGAACAGAAGATTTTTGTATTTAAAATTGTTATATCTGTTACTCTACTGCCTCCAGAAAGTCTATAGCGGTTTACACTCCCACCTAGAGCATATGAGAATTTCCCCTCATTGATAAAAATAATGATGAAATAACAAGGACAATAGCAGCCAACATGATTATCAGTGTTTATTTGGCACTCTACTGAGTGTTGTACGCGGATTATCCCTCTCTTTTTTCTTTTGGAGACAGGTTCTTGCTCTGTCACCCAGGCTGGAGTGCAGTGGTGTCATCACAGCTCACTGCAACCTAACTCCTGGGCTCAAGCGATCCTTCTGCCTCAGCCTCCCAAGTAGCTAGGACTACAGGCATGCGCCACCATGCCCGGCTAATTTTATACATATACATATATATATATATATATATACATATATATTGTGTTGTGTTTTTTTTAGTTGGTCAATTAATTTGTATTTTTAGTAGAGATGGGGTCTCGCTCTTGGTCAGGCTGCTTTCGAACACCTGACCTTGAGCAATCCACCTGCCTCGGCCTCCGAGAGTGCTAGGATTACAGGTGTGAGCCACCGCGCCCGGTCTCCTTTGAAGCTTTGAAGCCAAGTGTTGACTTCTCTTCCCTAGCTGCAAAAGACCTAGATGGCATCTTCTTCCAATACAAGGCTGTTTTATCTACATTGAAAATCTGTTGTTTAGTGTAGCCACCTTCGTCCATTATCTTAGCTAGATCTCAATAACTTGCAGCAGTTTCTCCATCAGCACTTGCTGTTTGACCTTGTCTTTTTATGTTATAGAAACTGCTTCTTCCCTTAAGCTTCATGAGCCAACCTCTGCTAGCTTCCAACTTGTCCTCCTCAGCTTCCTCACCTCTCTCGGCCTTCGTAGAACTGAAGAGAGTTAGAGCCATGCTCTGGATTAGACTTTGGTTTAAGGGAATATTGTGGCTGCTTTGATCTATCCAGACCACTAGAACTTTCTCCCTATCAGCAATAAGGCTGTTTCTCTTTCTTATCATTTGTGTGTTCACTGGAGTAGCACTTTTAATTCCCTTCAAGATCTTCTCCTTTGCACTCACAACTTGGCTAACCGTTTGGCACAAGAGCCCTAGCTTTCGGCCTGTCTCAGCTTTCCACATGCCTTCCTCGCTAAGCTTAATCATTTCTAGCTTTTGATTTAAAGTGAGAGACATGTGATTTTCCCTTTCACTTGAACACTTAAAGGCCATTGTGAGGTTATTAACTGGCCTAAGGCCGGGTGCGGTGGCTCACGCCTGTAATCCTAGCACTCTGGGAGGCCGAGGCGGGAGGATTGTTTGAGTACTTGCAAGGCAGGAAGCCCACCATATGCTTCCATGTGAACTGTACAGCGGCTGACCCAGGGCCTATACCTATACCTAGGGCTTTACAGGTGTTGGTTGGCTCAAGCATCAGCCAGGGCTTTTATAGATGGAAGACACTGACTCTTGGTGACAAGCCAAAAAAGAAACTTCTTGTAAGCGTAATGGGTAGCTCATAGAAAGGATGGAAGAGCTGAACCACCAGTTAGCACATGGCGCTAGGGAGCAAGAAGGAAGAGACAGACACCCTGGGGCACTGCCCTCTGGTCAATCACCCTCAACAATCCTTTGTTCTTATACCACATCACTCAGGACTCAAAGTCCCAGCTTGGCCAATAACTTGGACAGGTCACTAAACCTCTGTGCTTGTGTGTCCTTGTTGGCAGAATGGAGCTAACAATTAAACCCAGCTCCTGGGGAATGGGAGGGTTGGATACTCAATGCAGGAAGGCCCTTAGAGAGGGGGCTGGCACCTGGCAAATACTTCATAAATATCAGTGATTAAAAATATACTAGGACGGAAAGTCCACTTGGCTTAGCTAGGGACGTATATCCACTCCTGGGAGTTGGTGAGGTGGGTAGAGGGTCTTGATTGACGGTCCCATGAAGACCCACATGCAGCAGGATCTTCCAAGGGTAGCTCTTCAAAGAACACAGAAGTCCTCTGACAGAAGAAGGGGAAATGGATGCTGGACAGGCAGGAGCACAAGGGCCCACTGTGATTTCTCAGCTCCCCACGACTGACAACGATTGCTCACCCCATCTACAGGTCTAATCCCAATTGGAGCCATAGCCAAGAAGGAGGAGGAAGAGTAGGAGGTAGGTTCAATAACATCCAAGCAACCTCACCTCCAGAGCAGCCCATGACCCTTGAAAAACATTGCTTCAGGCCAAAGTCAGATGCCAAAAGGTCTTCCAGTTCCCCATGAAATTATACATCGCCCCATCTCCTGCCGCTGGCTCACTGTGATTAATTCCTGTGGCAGCCACAGGAATCATTCCTAATGAATTTCTAATGAACTCATTTGGTGTTAATGCGGTGTGTAATTCCGCAGGACACTCATTGTAATTTAGCCTTATTAAGTCTCTAGTTATTGGGAACTACTATTGCTCTCAGCTCATAAGCAAGAGAAAAGTAATTATGCAGAGCAAGCAGTTAAATTATGAGAAAGATTGGCCATTCGGAGAAGGCCAAGACGTGGCTGCTGCTGTATTTTCTCCTTGGGGTGCACTGCTCTACAACGGCCTTTGAGCTGAGGCAGGGATGCCCCCCCTGACTTCATATTCTGTAATGTCAGAGCTGTGCAGACTGCCTCTGTGTGCTGGGATTTTTAAGGGCCATCCAAAGGTGGCCCTGTCCCCAAATGATCTACCCCATCTGCCTGCTGCTTGGGTCTGAATTTTCTTCATGTTTGAGGTGCTGTTCCAGGTAGAAAGGTGACCTATTCCCCATCTCACAGTTCACAAAGTAGTCAGAGATAGGTTATCTCATCTGATCATCACAACGTCCCAGTTATTGTCACTAAACCCCTTTGACAGATAAGGAGATTGAGGTTCATAGAGGCAAAGCCACTGGGTTCCCAAGGTCACTGGGTGCCAGAACTGAGATCAGAACCCATATCTCCTGGCACCCAGGTGAATTCTATTTCCAGCTCACCTCTCACTTATTGCCCGCTATGCTTTCCGTGCCTGTGTGACTCACCCTTCCACTTAGATCAGATGTTCTTAAGGTCGGAGCCCTTTCTATGATCCTCGTTACCTGTTTGACTGGCCTTGGTTCAGAAGACGGTGCTGCAGGGCTCCCTCGGTTGGCTCAGGTCCGGTGTCCTGAAGATACCCGGAGGATTCTATCATGCACAGATTAACTTTATGCTTTCTTTTTCCACTTCTTTCTGAAATTTTCTTACAACCCGTTTTATACTTGTGGTTAAAATGTGTATCTTAGTTCATTTTCTGTTGCTATAACCTCAAACCTGAGAACTGGATAATTTGTCAAGAAAAAAATTTTATTTCTTACAGTTCTGGAGGTTGGGAAGTCCAAGGTCTAGAGGTCATATCTGGTGAGGACCTTTCGGCTGGTGGGGACTCTCTGCAGAAGTAGTGGTCCAGGGGATCACATGGCAAGGAGAGTTCACTGAGAACCCAAACTGGCTTTTATAATAGGCCCACCCTCATGACAGCTAACCCACTCCTGTGATAATCCATTAATCCAGGAGTGGATTAATCCACTCATGAGGGGAGAGCCTTCGTGACCCTATCATCACCTCTTAATACTGTTACATTGGGGATTAAGTTTCTTCTTCTTCTGCATTTTTTTTTTTGAGACAGAGAGAGACTCACTTTGTCCCCCAGGTTAGAATGCCATGGCATCAGTTTAGCTCACATCAACCTCAAACTCCTGGGCTCAAGCCATCCTCCTGCCTCAGCCTCCTGAGTAGCTAGGACTACAGGCATGCACCACCACGCCTGCTAATTTTTTCTATTTTTAGTAGAAACAGGGTCTTGCTCTTGCTCAGGCTGGTCTCAAACTCGTGACCTCAAGTGATCCTCCTGCCTTGGTCTCCAAGAGTGCTAGGATTACAGGTGTGAGCCAGCATGGCTGGCTGGGGATTAAGTTCCAACATGGGTTTCACAGGGGACAAACATCCAAACCATACAAATGTTGATTAAACTTTTTTTTAATTTGAAATCATTTTCTCCTGATGATAAAAGTAACACATGCTTTTTGCCTAAAATTCAGAAAAATGTAGAAAAGACTAAAGAAGATAAAAATGATCTGCAATCCCGTCACTCATATATAACTACTGTTTAACAGTTGGTGTGTATCTCCTTCCAGAGCTTATCATATGCACATATAAATACACATGCAAACATTTTATCCAAAACAGAATCATACCATACATGTACTATTTTGGGAATAACTTTTTATTAAACTTAGAAACATGACATTTCTGAAAAATGAATTTACATTGTAAAATAATAAATAAAAACCAATTTGCAAGAATATCCTTGATAACTCCTCTTTGTTATAAAAAGAGTCAAAAGAATGGTAGTTTAGAGAATAAAACCCAAATAAGCTCACACACAAGCCAGAAAGGAAATTTCCCTATTGCTACTTTATCTCCCAAAACATCTCATCAATTTAATTTGGGAGTTCGGCACAAGAAAACCTTTGGATGGCAGATGAAGGCCTAGGTGCAAAGTCACATGGCCCTGGGTGTGGGTGCCTCCGTGTGTGTGCATTAAGGAGTGTGAGCATGTGTATGTGGGAGTGTGTCTATAAGTGCACATGTGTCAGTTACACTTACAGGCACATTTATGTTCCTGTATGTGTGCATGTGTGTATATCTACACACACAAGGAGATGTGCACGTGTCCACCTGAGCTGGGGACATGTGTGGTGGGGGAAGGGAGACGTGTGCATACCTAGTGCAGAAAGTTGGTGGTGCTGTCCTGACAGAGCTGCAGCCTTTCTGGGTAAGTATGCTGAGACAGCAGATCCTGGCCAAGGTAACGATCTAATCACTACCGGGATCTTGTCCTTAACTGGGAGGCCTTGGGTACCAAGCCAAGCAGATGACTCAGCCCTTTTCATTACCCCACCCAAACCACAATGCCAGCAGTGGGGGAAGAGGCTTCCACATTTCTTTTTATTCCCTGAGACACGTCCAGGCCTGGGGTTTTCTACCTGGGGCATCACTGGCCCCCAACAGCCCATGCAAACTTTGGCCATTATACACCCTCTCTCCCCGATCCGCCTCCCATCCCCACCCACGGCTGTAAACCTCAGGACAGGATTTCGCAGAGAGCAGGACTCGAGCTCAAGGCGACTAGCAGGGTGAGGCCTCCCACCTCCACTAGGCCCCAAGCCCCTGACTTCTCTTCACTGTGCACAGTGTGTCTCCCCAGAAAGAAGGTACGATGGGTGGGGAAACAGAGCAGGGAGGGAGAGCCACGGTCTGAGCATGTTCATGCATCACTCGAGTGTTCTCTGTGGAATTTCACTCAGGCTCCACAGCGAGCTCTGAAGCAAGGACCCTGTAGGTCTTTTTACAGACGAGGAAATGGATGCTCAGAGAAGGAAAGTGACACCCCACAGTCTCCCTGCTTATAATCAGCGGGATAGGAACTCCAGTCTGCCTGATGCCAGAGCCCCGTCACCAAATAGAAGGGAATACAGGCTGGGTTTGGTGGCTCATGCCTGTAATCATAGCACTCTGGGAGGCCGAGGTGGGAGGATTGCTCAAGGTCAGGAGTTCGAAACCAGCCTGAGCAAGAGCGAGACCCCGTCTCTACTAAAAATAGAAAGAAATTAATTGGCCAACTACAAACATATAAAAAAAATTAGCCGGGCATGGTGGCACATGCCTGTAGTCCCGGCTACTTGGGAGGCTGAGGCAGGAGGATCGCCTGAGCCCAGGAATTTTTTTTTTCTTTTTTTTTGAGACAGAGTCTCACTCTGTTGCCCGGGCTAGAGTGAGTGCCGTGGCGTCAGCTTAGCTCACAGCAACCTCAAACTCCTGGGCTCAAGCAATCCTTCTGCCTCAGCCTCCCGAGTAGCTGGGACTACAGGCACGCGCCACCATGCCCAGCTAATTTTTATCTATATATATCTTTAGTTGGCCAATTAATTTCTTTCTTTCTATTTATAGTAGAGACGGGGTCTCACTCTTGCTCAGGCTGGTTTCGAACTCCTGACCTTGAGCGATCCGCCCGCCTTGGCCTCCCAGAGTGCTAAACAATCATTTTTAATCTATTTTCATTCTGGCAATGAATCGTTTTTCCTGTGTTGACATTTTCACGTAGAATTCGAAGCAGGAGGATCCTTCAGGATTTCCCAGTGCATACCATTTATTTGCTAAATGAAAAAACTGAGGCCTACAGAGGGAAAGATCTTAGTAGATTGCATAGTGGTAGAACCAGGAATAAAATCTGGACCACCTTATTGACTATTGTTTAAAGCTTTTTCAAGTATATCTCTAATTTCCTCCTGAATGAGTTTACACATAAAACATTTAGTATTGTGCCTGGCACAGATTCAATACTGAATGGAAGTTAGCTGTTAGAATGATTTCCAGCTCTTCCCTTTGTTTGTCCTGTTTCCTGTGCCTGCAATATTCTCTTTTCGTGAATCATGGGCTGAACTGTACTTCAAGCCTCACTTTGGACTCTGTTTTTTGTTGCTACGTATTCGATGCTGGTTCTTTCCCCTATGAATTCCAGTAGTACACACTTTCCATATAACTTCTCAAAACTTAATCTATTGCCTAGTGTTGTTACTGTGTTTCTTTTTTTGTATGTGCATCACTATCTTCCCAACAAAATTTCAATTCCATTGTGGGAGGATCTTTACACTGTGAACATACTGCAGTGTGCTTAATATTTTGCTGATGGATTGAGTAACATGCACTTCCAGATTTCTGAGTAAGACACCCATAAAACTGGTACCAACTCAGTACACCCTCTATGGTTGAGGATGCTGGAGCACTATAGCAATGTTATGAAAAACAAAAATTTAAGTTAGATGATAGAAAATACTTTTAACTTTTCCAGAACCGCTAAGCTTGAAATTTACAAGTACAGTGCCTATGCCAATCATTAAAGAGAATTGAAGGCCGGGCGCGGTGGCTCATGCCTATAATCCTAGCACTTTGGGAGGCCGAGGTGGACGGATCACTCAATAAGGTCAAGAGTTCAAAACCAGCCTGAGCAAGAGCAAGACCCCGTCTCTACTAAAAATAGAAAGAAATAAATTGGCCAACTAAAAACATATAAAAAAAATTAGCTGGGCATGGTGGCACATGCCTGTAGTCCCAGCTACTTGGGAGGCTGAGGCAGAAGGATCGCTTGAGCCCAGGAGTTTCTCTCTTTCCCAAAAGAGAATTGAATACCATGCTTCATTCACATTTCAGAGGCTAGATGATTCATTACAATGACAAGCACCATCACACTGGCTGCACACCTGTCAATGATTAGTAAATGGGTCATATTGCTAATGCAGAGGGTGAGTATGAGAATTAGAAGTAGAAGCTGTTAAGGAATAATGTAGAAACAAGTGCTTGTTTACTCAGCAGTGCATGTATAAAGTGGTTTCTCTTATTTTCACCTCAATGATGAGAGCTCTCCCCAAAATGGACTCGGCACATTTAGGGTGAAGACATACAATCTGATAAAACTGTGCACAAATGCACAAATGAGTTAATCACGAATAATAATACATCCTTGAAATTCAGCCATAGTTTTGCAACGCAACTCAAAGTTCTTTTTCTTCTTGCTTTTTGAAAATTCTAATCTGGAGCAAATGTGGATTTTAATATGGCAGGTGTATGTGGCATAACGGGGCATATCAGTGTGGTACCATGGAAAATGGAACCAGTGGGTGTCAAGAATGTTACAGAACAATAAGGCCTTGATCTGGGTAGAAAGGAATTTGAGTTCCAGGGATTTTAATACTCAAGGAAAAAAAAGTATCTTAGAAGTTAGTTCAATGTGAAACTGTTTCTGACTTCTTTCCTTCCTCTTCTGTTCTTGACTTCCATTTGACTTATGAATCTGAGCAAGATCAAGGTATCTTTGGATTAATGGAAAATGTGGCTGCTCAGATTACAGGGTGCTTTCCTCTGAGTGTTAAGACTTGCAGTGTGTTTCAAGTAGAAAGCAAGATCAAGCCCCTAAGCATAACCAATAAACTTACAGTAAATCATTGAGTAACAGAGAATGGTACACCAGGTATATCTTGCATAATAAGTCACATCTCTCACATGAACAAAATTACTTTGAGTCTTATAGTATACTCCAAATCTTACTGATATTGGTTACCCAAGAGACTGTGAACTAAGTGTCATTTTTAAAGTGTTTCTCTAGTCGCTAAAGAGAATATTTTTCCCTCTTATTAAATCCTGTATCATTTTCTTTATAGGATTTCCCAAAATGCTACTTCAATCATAGCAAGAATGCTAGCAGAACGATACCACAAGGTTTACATATTTTTTACAAAATAAGTTGCCTCCTATGTAAAATAGGTATTGGCACAATCATCACACACACGTGTCTAATGAGTAAATCAGGAATTAATGCTGAGATACAAGAATTAGTGCTGAGGAGACCAAGAAGTCTTTACAAGTAGCCAACCTCAGATATTGAGACCCTATGATACATTATATGATACATTATATAATGTATGATACATTATAAAAAGTCTTGATTCACTTTATTCCTTTAGCAAACATTTACTGAGGGTCTACTATGGGCAAGAGGTTGTGCTTGGGGTTGGATATACAAAATAATTGGGCCCTGTACTCCTTATGGTCTTAAGGGGAGGTGATATGTAACAGAGATGAAAAACGTCATAGTTTTTTAATTACAAAAGTAGGGAGGTCGGGATAGAGAATAAGCATTGTACTTGGTGATTTGTTGTCACTGATAATTTCTAAGATTATATCTTCTGTAGGGGGTAGAACCAGAGAGCTGATAGGAAGGAGGATATCAGGAGAGAATGGACTAAGAGAAAACATAGGCACCAAATACAGTGGACAAAGAGACCCAGGATTGAGCCTGGCCATGCCACTATTGGACAATTCACTTCCAATGTCTGAGGATTAATATTCTCTGGAGATTAAAAATAGGGTCTACCTCTTAGGGGTCTTGTGAATATTAAATGAGATATTGAGATAATTCTTGTAAAAAAATATTTAGCATGGTGCCTGGCACCTGCGTTTCATTAATGTTAGTTACTGTTACAGTTGTTACAACATTATATTATCTCAGGATGATGAAGGCACTATACTTAGTGCCTAAACAACCTATACTGGGTTGTTTTTAATCAGTGTTAATAAGACTGCCACCTCCATAAAATATGTGAGCCCAAAAGCCAGATTGCAAGGTAGATTTTTTTTAAATAAATGAGGTTAGAGATAACAGAGACATTGAGAATAGCCTATCTCCAAAGAAATTTGATGGTGTGGGGAAAGAAAGAGAAAACAGTGAGCTTATGAAGAAAGAGGGTACATTTACAAATACCAAAGACTCAAGAATAAGCTTGCAGAGCAGAGCCCAGGTAGAGAGTGTGTTTGGAGATAAATGAGGAAAGAGAGCAGGAGAGGAGGAAATGCATACAAATGTAAAGCAATTTCCACACATAAGAGGTGTCAGGGGGAAATGTGTACACATGCAAAGATTCTCTGTGCACACACATTCATTATTGGAGCAGCCCGGAGGAAGTTAAGTGACGGAGAATGAATTAGACCAAGTGCAAAGTTCAATAAATTTACTGAGCTCTTTCAAGTGGTACCATATATACTCACTGTCCTTAATGGGCACTCTGAGAAGAATTGAAATGCATTATATATATGATCTATATGCATATAGAGATACAGAGCACAGAAGGACGGGGAGAGAGGAAGGCTATTTCACATGAGTTATGTGTTCTTTATAGTCTATACAGCAGGGCAACCAAGGTCTCCAAAGACATAATTCATACTGTTGATATGAAAATGTAACTAAAGGGAAACTGAATTTCTGAAAATTTGAGATGTGAAAAGTTTCTGTAGATGATGGATGACGTGTCTTCTTATTTTATGGGCTCCATTTGGTATTTTAGCTGGAAAACCTTTGTAAAAACAAGAATATCCATCTACAGTACATTTTATTTCACGTGGGGTGTGGAACACGGTTTTGATCAGCCCCCACATCTCCCTTCTTCCGATGACGGCGCCTGGGATTCTGTTTCCAAGACCACTCCTTTACTCTCCATCCTCCCGTTCACATGGGGCTGATCCAATCCCCACCTCCTAGGATACTCCTGTGACCCAGCCTTACTCAGTCAGAGTCCTAATTTGGATGTCCCAAGTTTGGGGAATAAGAAGAAGCAACCCTGCAAGTTTTGCGGGAACTCTGGAACTTTTGGGAAAGAGGATTTCTTTCAGTGTTGAAGGTAGGCTTCCAGTCGTAGGGGATATTAAAGCAGAGGAGCCTTGCTGATTATAATTCTTTCTTTTTTTTTTTACTTAATATGAAATTTATTTTTTTTTATATTTACATTTCAGAATATTACAGGGGTATAAACATTTTGGTTATACATTGTTTCAGCCTCTGAATCCAGCCAAGCCTAAAGCCTGTCCCTAGACTTCACATAACAAAGTCAAGTCAGTCTGAATTAGATTTCTGTCATTTGCAAACAAAGAGCCTTGGCTGTAAGTGGCAGCACAGATTCTGGTCTTCAAGCAGCACAAACTCATCGTATTCTTCCTATCAAACACCGTCCTATTGTGGAGCCGCTAGGTCAATCATTTCGACTATGTTCTCATCATTTTTAGCAACCTAGGATGTACTACTTAGTTGGATTTTGACCCAATTAGTTAAAGTTATCAATTCAGCATAAAAAGAGCTTTTAAAAAATTCTGTATGATTTATTTATTTATTTATTTATTTATTCTGAGAGAGAGTCTCATTTTGTTGCCTTGGTCAAAGTTTAGTGGCCAGATCATACCTCACTATAAACTTGAACTCTGGGGCTCAAGGTATCCTAGTGCCTCAGTCTCCCCAGTAGCTGGGACTACAGATGGGAGCCACGTGTCTGGCAATAAATGTCGTTGTGCACCCCCCCCACATATATTCTTGTGCCAGAAGGGGGAATTATATTAATAAAAGGTGGTTGGATTGTAAGAGCCGTATATGACACAGTATCTAAACCTCTGTTGAATGTTGGTAGTAGTTCCAGAAGTAACGCACTTGCTTTGTGTTATTGTAGTTTACATTCCTGTTGTAAGAAAAAAAATTATGAAGTATTAAGAACATAAAGGACAACACTTTCCCAATGTCAGGAGGAAGACATAATTATATTTGGGAAATATATGTACAAATGTGAGACTCTATACTATTGTTCATCTAGAACATAGCACTATAAATATTGGTTGAAAATACTCTATTGGAAATAAGTCAATAGAATAATGTTATTTTGTTATTCTTGGAGTTATACCATGAAACCATTAGGTGTGCAAATGTGTCTATGATGAAATATTTTAGGTGCTTCTGTAATTAAAGCATGTTGGATGCACTTTAACGAGGCACTTAATACTGAATTTTGCTTAATGATGTGTTTCAACAAGGCAGTAATATACTTGAGAACAGAGATGAATTGTACCTATTTGATACTAAATCTAGATAAAATCTAAAGTGTTTGATAAAAATATATATTTAATTTATCAGACATATGGATATTTGGATAGGTGTGGATAATTGACGCCTTTAAAAAATTTATCTAAATATTTTGCTGAGAATCCTCAGAATTAATTAGCACTTTCTTTGTCTTAAAAAAAAAAATAGGAGTAGATTTAGAGAACTACCATGGCCCGATAGTCAAATACATAGAATATCTAAATACATTTTCCAGGAATGACAGAGCTAGTGGTGATTGTGATGATGTGGTAAGGATAATAGTAATGGTGATGATGATGGTGATAAGACCCAGTGAATCAACTGCAGTCCACTGAACTGTATTCTGAGTTGCATCTTGCAGAGTCAGGAAATGGCACAAACGTTAAAATCAGTTTTCTTGTAGACGAGATCCTAAGAAAAAGAGCTCCAGATGAATTTTAACTGTCTAGTGACATATTTTTATGGCTAAGGCATCATGAAATCTGCTGTCAAGGTGCAGGACCACGAAGAGAACATGTGGTATAGAAAGCCAAATGGCTTCCAGCCAGATCTGTTACAGGTATCTGGGAAAATTCAGCTTCTGCTTCAGCCTGGTGTCCTAAACTGTATGAGAATTCCAGGCTTTCTGATTTCAGTTAACCTCTTTTACAGATTAAGCCAAAAAGAAAGAAACATGCATTGTAACTGTTGCAGAGACATATTTCAAAGTCATTAAATGCACATTAATAATATTCAGAATATATAATTTCGTAGGTGACAGATACTATTTTTACAGCTGTTCTTTAGAGAAAGAATAAGTTTCTCTTCATTGAAGACTAATGAGTGACATTACATTTAAGTGTTCACATTAGATATGCTTCTTTGAATTTAATGATGGGGCAATGAGGCCTTTAATTAAATACTCAAAAATCTCCGCTGGGAGAAACAAAACAAATTTATCTGCAATTTAAAAAAATAATGGAATCCATCTGTTATACAATCAAATTTTAAAATTTTGGATATTCAGATATATTACCATTGTACCTCTGAAAGCTTACTTCTCAATATCCTAAAATTTATTGGCACAATGAATTAAGTAATATGGTGATTGTGTTTTATTGTATTTTTTTCCTATAATTCAAATCTTCACTATAGAGTATTGAATAATTCTCTATAACCCTTGGGTTGTTTTCTGAGTTATGGTTATGGTCTCAATACTCCACAATAATAGCAAATCTTCAAGCATTAATTGAAAGAAAAATAATTATAAGACTAAAGATTGCTATCTAGAAATTGGATTATAACCAGATTCCTAAATTATGATCTTTCTAAATTAGTTTTTCCCCATTTTAGACAACAGTATGCCCATTTACCCTATGCTAGAATCCACTAGGTATTTATTAAAAATACAAAATATAATTAAAGTTATTAAATTTTAAAAAATATTAAAATAGAAGCATAACAACATTACTAGAGTTTCACAATAAGTCACACTTAAAAGAAATCATTTCCTCCATAGGAAATTATTATAAGGGTTTTATAGTTTCTGGAAAATCTGGAAGGAAAATGCAGTAGTTAGGTGCAGAATAATTAAGACCACAATAAGTCAATATATCACCTGTGATATTTACGGAGCACTTAGTTTTCTTCTTAGATCCCGCTGTTGTCTGATTTGGGTAGTGGTTATCACTTCCAAAAATATCACAAAAGAACTAAGCAAAATAGCATTTTAAAAAGTGGCAAAGAATTAAAATGCTTTGGAGGGATGAGAAAGAAAGGAAATAACTCTCTCATAGTCCATTTTGATGGACTTATGATAAAATCTTTCATTAGGCAAAAGCTTGGGAAGCCTACTGATGTGGGATTAGATACAATTAGATGAGACTCAAAGCAGATTCTACAAAGCTTGTGTGAGGCTGCTAATCATCCGTGGTTGATTTTTGTATTTTTCATGGAGCTCAAGTCTAATCTACAGGCTGTGCTTACTTAACAGTTCTGTTGAGAATTCCTGTTTAAAAAAGAGGCTTTTTATTTTTTTTTCCTAGCAGAACAACCAGTGAAAGGGCTTGGCAGAAAATACATTTTTTTTTCCTGAATTAAGTTGGAAAAAGTAATTTCTGAAGATACCATAAATTGGGTACCATTTGAGATAAACAAGAAATCTTATATCCTCATGTCTTTGTGAATAGAAAAGAATTATCTTGAAATATTTTGATGGAGTACTATGGGATACAAAAAAAATTAAAGATTACTCCAGAGTGAGGTAATAACTTACTTAATATTAGACATTAAATTACTAATACAACTCCAATTTTACACATGTAGGATCAGGTCTATTTCTCTATAATTTTTACCCAGTGCAATATGAAAAAAAATCTATTTTCTTCGGGTGCATTGTGATAAAGGAAATATCAATATGGAATGAATGGTCTGTGATATTATTATAAATAATATTATTTTTTATTGTATTTTTATATAAAAATAATGTTTTGATATTAGAATGTTCACAGGATTTCTTTAAACCAGTGTCTTTGCACATTATTATCACAGTTTTAAAACCCCAAGATTCTACTTTTCAGTAAACATGCTTATTTTAGCCACATACCTGCAAGGAATGAACTGTGTTACTTTAATACATATAGTAGTTACTAAAAGTGAAATATAATTTAATACCAAACTTCAATACCCTTATATTTAATTTTCCTTGTCTATAAAGTACGTAGGTAATATTTACTTCAGTAATAAAAGTACTTAAAACATATTAAGCACTCAGATATTATCCGTTGCTATTTTTATTAATAGCCAATATATTTATTGAAATTGCAAGTTGAGTTATATAATGCAGACCAGTGGAGTATTGAGTCAGTGAGATGTTAAATGTGGGCTCTGTTATCAATGTGCAATTCAAAGTTATCTGTTCTTGCATCAAACAACTTTATCTGACTTCCTAGGATTCTTGGGAATGGCATAGGATTTCTTAGAGAAGAGTATTGCATAAAAATAATAAGAACTATGTTCATCAACTCCATTAGTATTTATTATTAATTACACACCCACCAGAGTGCTAGTTTGGGGATTCAGTGGTGAACATACCTGACATGATTTTTGCCTTCATGGATCTGGAATTCTTGTGAAAGAGAACAAATATTAATCACATGATCACAAATATATTTTAAAAATTGTAACTGCGGCATGTTACAAATGAAATACACAAGGCCGCTAAATAAAGATTACTGTTTGAATTAGTCTTTGGTATCAATATTCTAACAGCAGCAAATCTTCACTCCATAGCTGCATGAAGATAAATGAATTCTGATGGAGATAGGAAGATATCAGGGGGGCAATCTTCTTCCAGGTGTAGAGAATGGCACAAGTGGAAGGCTGGCAGAGGGGGTGAGTTTGGCAGACAGTATGTGCTAGGTGGCTGTTGTGGTGGGAAGAGGTGGGGAGAAAGGCTTTTGGGAAGGCCAGAGAAGTCACTGGGGTCAGACATGCAGAGCCTTTGCTCAGACTGAGTAGTTTTACTTTATCTTACCATGCTGAGAAGCCATGGAAGACTTACAAGCAACACAGTGACACAATCAGTTTATTTATGTTTTTGTTTTGAAAAAATGCTACTTTCCCCATTATGTGGTCTTGGCACCCTTGTCAAAAATCAGTTGAAGGTTTATTGATGTGAGGGTTTATTCTGGGCTCTCAGTTCTTCATTGGTCTATATACCTATTCTTATATCACTACTACATTGTTTTGGCTATTCTTGTTCTCTTGAAATTACATATGAATTTTAGGTTAAATTTTCCCATTCTGCAAAACATGCCATTGGGATTTTTTTTTTTTAGTAGAAATTGTATTGAACGTGTATATCACTTTAGGATCAGTTAATTTTTATTAAAATTTTTGTTTTGAGATAGTTGCAGATTCACATATATTTGTAAGAAATAATTGATAAAATCTGTTTAATCTTTACTGAGTTTTCCCCAATGGTAGGCTCTTACAGACTATAGCACATAGTCACTGGAATTTTGACATTGATACAAGCCAAGGTACCTATCCATCACCAGAAGGATCCCTACTCCCATCCTTTTATAGTCACACCTAGCTACCTCCCCTCTTCCCCAACACCACCCATGACTTCTGGCAACCACTAGATTTTTCTTTCATTTAAATAATTGTGTCATTTCAAGAATGTTATTATAAATGGAATCACATAGTACGTAATCTTTGGGGTTGGATTTTCCCCATGAACTTCGTTCATTTTTTACCCAATCTCTTTTCTCTATTTTTAGATGGGGTCATATCTAATGTTCTACCTTTCAGTTCACTGACCATTTTCTCTGTCCTTTCCATCCTGACTGTTGAGCCCATCTACTGAGTTTTTAACTCAATTATTGTATTTAATAGTTCTAAAATTTCATTTGGTTCTTCTTTAAATCTTCTATTTCTTTGTTGAGATTTTCTATTGTTTTATTTAAGTATAATCATAATTGCTCCATGAAACGTTTTTGTGATGGCTTCTTTTAAGTCTTTGTCAGGTAATTTTAACAACTCTGTCTTCTAGGTGTCAGCATTTGCTGATTGTCTTCACTTTGAGATCTTTCTGGTTGTTGAGTGATATTCAACTGAAATATTGACATATTTTTATGAGGTTATGAGACAGGATCTTATTTAAACCTCTGTTTTAACTGGTTTCCTCTGATACTGTACCAGTAGGAAAAGGGGTGGTGTTTCCTCAGTATAGTCAGGTGGGAGTAGAAGTCTAGGTTCCCCACTTGGTCTCTGTTGATGCCCAACGGAGTGGGGGTGGTATGGTCGGCTCTGCTTGGGGCGTCTGCTGATACCTCCCTGGCTGGGAGGGGTAGGAGTTCCTCCTCAATGCTCTCCACATAGGCTCCACTAAAACCGCAAGGAGGTAGCCTCCTGCAATACCACTTGCCAATGAGAGGAGAGATTATTTATTATTGCCAAGTGGAGGTAGGTGTCTTAACTCCACATGTGGTCTGAATTGATATTGCAGGTGTTGGAGAGCAGTGAGCTTTTTTACTTTGTGATGGGAGTGAAAGTCCAAGCTCTATTCAGCCTTCTTTGATGCCACCCTGGTAGTGGTAGTGGGGATGGCTGTTGGGGTGCTGGTGTGGGTGAGGCCACACTTTATTTTATGGTGTTTTGACTGGAGTTAGGCAGTTACTGTATAAAAGTTTTCTGTCCTGCTAGGCTGTCCCCTTCCTGGACCTTTGGCTAGAGAGAGCAGGCTTTTGAGGAGGTTTGTTTTTGTTTTTTGTCCGCACCTCTGGATGTTTTCAGGTTGTGAACTTCTTTTTAGTCCAAAGTCTGGAATATATGAGGCAAAAAGAAAACCCAGAAAACTCATGTTCGTTATTTGGGTCCTGAGGTCCCTAGCTGGTCTGCCTTTTTCTCTCCACCCTTGAGAGTCTCTTTTTCTTTGTTATAATATAATTAGCAGGATATTAATTGTACTGAGTGGGAGGAATAGAGAAATGTATGTTTATTCCATCTTTCTGGAAGTCAGTTTGTTTTTTTTTTTAAAAAAAACACTGTAAGTACTCTAGTTCCTTCAGGGAGACAAAACAAGATATATCAATATATTTAGTCTTTTTCTTACATATATATTTGAAAATATATTTAAAAATAATTATATAACCAACATTTTTTGTTTTTAAGTTTGAGATGTATTGTTCTATAGAAATATTTAAGTCTCTGAATAGCTGCAAACTATAGTAGTGTGTGTTCATTCATGTGGGTGCACAAACATGCATTTTTATTTTAGGGGATATCTCCTCTGTTATTATTATTCCTCCCACATAATGGTTCACAAGTATTTATGTGAATGTCTTGGAATTAAAAAAAAAAAAGACACTTTAGTTTTATTACACGGATCATGAATTTTTTTACAATTTCCCTTCTCTTATCAGATTGATTTTCTATGTCATTTCCCTTTTGGCATATATAAGGCATACTTCTTAATTGGAAAATGGCTATTTATATTCTGTTGTTATCCTTTCTATAGTTTGCAGTTAGATATTTTCTAATTAAACCTATATTTTCCTAGCATGCTGTTTGCATTTAACAATATTTTATCTAGCTTGTCTTTGTTAAAAAACAGAATTTTCTTTTTTACCTCAAAGAAATATGGAAAATGAAAACAAATCCTGTGCAGGCAAATGTTACTTATATACAATAAAAAAAGATTAAAAACAGTTCGGAGTCTGTCCTATAGCAAATCCTGAAACTCTCATGTGTTTAGATTCCCTGGCTTGCTGCTTATTTGTTTGTAAACGAAGTCTTATTGGACTATGGCTATCCTCATTACTTAAGTATCATCTAGGGCTGCTTTCATGGTACAGTGGCAGAGTTGAGTACTTGCGACAGAGACCTTGTGGTCCCCAACACCTAGAATATTTACTATCTGGACTTTTACAGAAAAAGTTTGCAGATCCCTAGTTTAGAGGATAAGAGTGACTAAACCTCTAGTGAAATAAAGGAAACATGTATTATACCCATTATTGCTGAAGGATCCTGATGTCTACATATGATAATATATCTTAAAATGTGTGAATTTTAACATGTAATACCAGGAAAAGAATGTCAGACTAATATGATATTATTAGGTTGGTGCAAAAGTAATTGCGGTTTCAGACTGTGAATTTTAAATCATAACTAGGATCAAACATATTTTTATTAATCAAAATAGGAACCATTACAATCAACACATTTTTTCCAACAAAAATAAATTTGTTTATTCCTGTAGCATACAGATCTGTGCTTTGGGATTCCACGAACTCTTGGAAAGCATTTTCTGCATCCTGCGGGTTGTGGAAGCGTTTTCCCTGCAAAAAGTTATCGAGATGCTAGAAGAAGTGGTAGTCAGTTGGCGAGAGGTCAGGTGAATCTGGAGGATGAGGCAAAACTTCGTAGCCCAATTTGTTCAACTTTTGAAGCAGTGGTTTTCTTTTCTTTCTTTCTTTCTTTCTTTCTTTCTTTCTTTCTTTCTTTCTTTCTTTCTTTCTTTCTTTCTTTCTTTCTTCTTTCTCTTTCTTTCTTTCTTCTTTCTCTTTCTTTCTTTCTTTCTCTTTCTTTTCTTCTTTCTTTCTTTCTTTCTCTTTCTTTCTTTTCTTCTTTCTTTCTTT
>CAUYRT010006315.1:0-121961 GCA_963574885.1 Lepilemur ruficaudatus | reverse complement strand
TCAAACAAGGACCAAGCATTCTGCAGAAAACATAATGCCATGCAATTTGAAAGAGAACAGATTTTCAGAAGTGCCCCAACAATGTCTGGCAGAATATCATTTATTTGACATTGATGGGGGAGACCATAATGTACTTGTTTTGAATTCTGTCTTTAGAAACGGCCTTATCAAAATAATCATCCTGCATCAGCCTAACTGCTGTTTGACAGCATCAAACATAGACTTAACCAAAGATGAAAGTATTGTACTTCTGTACCATTTTGGCATTTGAAAGGTGATAGATTGACTGTTTCACCAAATTAAACGAGAAAAGGTTTTTGTTCCACTTACAAAGTTTTACAACTGTGTAACAAGTCTTTAGATATAAATTCACATCCTCAGACCAGTATATTATCATCTCAGATATTTACATACAGGAGTAATATTAAAAAGCATCTCCACGAGCATCCATGTTGGCGTCAGAGAGCCTATGGCTGATCAAAGTTAGTTTGAAGTCATCTTTCATGCCCACCGATCATTGCCTGGTCTTTTACAAATGGGTCAAATTCAATTCCTAACTGCTGGATTCAAGGTGGCAGAAAATTCACATAAACAATAGGAATCAGATCTAAGGCCAAAATTCATTTCTCCTTCCATTCTCATCTTGTTCATTTTTTTTTCTCCCAGCATCTTAATAGTACATACATTGAAAATAAGAGATACTCTAAATTACATTCCTATTGTGTGCATAAAAAATATTGTTACAAACATTAAAAATAATGTTAGAACAAGATATAAATGAAACCAATAAAGTCAAAGTCTTCATAAACAAAATCAAAAGATAAGCAAAAATGTTTATAATTTAAAATAATTATGCACATGCATGTTTAATAACCTAAGTATTCAAAAGAAATCCTAAAAATGATGAGAAAAATCAAAGGGACATGGTGAATGGATGTAAACAGGCTAATCACAGAAATGGAAACCCCTCATCAATAGTCGGAATAATACAAATTAAAATGAAGACATATTATAATTGTGCTCATAAAATTAGCAAAACATAGTATTTTTAACTATACTAGGTGGAAAATAAATTGATACAGTAGTGTGGCAATTTTTCTCAGTGAAATATCTTTTGACTCAACAATGTCAATATTGGAAATTGATCTTAGAAGAAACCAAAGCACCTCAGCATACAATTATTATACATAAATGGATGTTTACAGCAACATTGTCTGTAGTAGAAAAAACCTGGAAATAATCTTAATGCCCATCAGTACAGAAATAGTTGAATAAGTAATGTGCATCTATTCTTGAGGTTACTATGAAGCTATTACAAAGAATTTGTTAGGTTTGTTATCACTGATCTGTAGGGATGCTCATGATATATAGTTTTTATTGCAAAGATGTGGAAACAAAACAAGTGCCCATCAATACGTGAGTGCATTAATAAAATGTGATATATGTATACCATGGAGTACTATTCAGCTATAAGAAACAACAGTGATATAGTACCTCTTGTATTTTCCTGGATAGAGCTGGAGCCTATTCTACTAAGTGAAGTATCCCAAGAATGGAAAAATAAGCACCACATATACTCACCATCAAATTGGTATTAACTGATTAACACCTAAGTAGACATACAGGAATAACATTTATAGGCATCAGGCAGATAGGGGGAAGGAAGGAATAGGTATATACATACATAACGAGTGCGATGCGCACCGTCTGGGGGATGGACATGCTTGAAGCTCTGACTCAGGTGAGGCAAGGGCAATGTATGCAACCTAAACATTTGTACCTCCATAATATGCTGAAATAAAATAAATAAATAAATAAATTTCAGAATATTACAGGAGTACAAATGTTTTGGTTACATTTATTGCTTTTGTACAACTTGAGTCAATGTTATAAGTGTGCCCCTCATCCATATAGTATGTATTGTACCTGTTAGGTGTGAGTTTATCCACCTGCTCCTCCCCCTCCCAACTGCTTGATTTCCATTGAATTTTACTTCCATATATGCATATAAGTATTGATCAATTAGTTCCAGTTTAATAGTGAGCACATGTGGCATTAGTTTTTCCATTC
Source organism: Lepilemur ruficaudatus (assembly GCA_963574885.1). Taxonomy (NCBI): domain Eukaryota; kingdom Metazoa; phylum Chordata; class Mammalia; order Primates; family Lepilemuridae; genus Lepilemur; species Lepilemur ruficaudatus. The sequence goes on along the minus strand of CAUYRT010006315.1, from coordinate 119,891 downwards.
TTGTGATACTTCACTTAGAAGAATGTTCTCCAGTTCCATCCAAGTTGTTATAAAAGGTATTCCCAATTTTTTATGGCTGACTAGTACTCCATTATGTACATATACCACATTTTATTAATCCACTCACGTATCAATGGGCCTTTGGGTTGATTCCGCATCTTTGCAATTGTGAATTATGCTGCAATAAACATTCTAGTGCAAGTGTCTTTTTGAAAAATAACCTTTTTTCATTTAGGTAAATGCTCAAAAATGGGATGGTTGGATCAAATGATAGGTCTACTTTAGTTCTTTGAGGTATCTCCGTATTGCTTTCCATAGAGGTTGTACTAGTTTGCAGTCCTACCAATAGTGTTCCTTTCTCTCTGCATCCATGCCAGAATCTATTGTTTGGGAACTTTTTGATAAAAACATCACTGGGGAAAAGAATCCCAATTCAATAAATGGTGCTTGGAAAATTGGATAGCCACATATAGAAGACTTAAACAGGATCCTCACCTTTCACCACTCACGAAAAGTCAATTCACGATGGGTAACAGACTTAAACCTAAGACATGAAACTATAAGAATTCTGGAAGAAAATCTCAGAAAAATTCTTATAGATATCAGCCCACACAAATAATTTATGAAGAAGGCACCATAGGCAATCACAGCAACAAAAAAATAAATAAATGGTACCTGATCAAATTAAAAATCTATGCACAGCCAGGGAAACAATCAATAGAGTGAACAGGCAGCCTACAGAATGGGAGAAAATATTTGCATGCTATATATGTGATGAAGGGCTGATAACTAGAATCTACACAGAACTCAAGCAAAATAGCAAGAAAAAAATAAAACAATCCCATTAAAAGGTAGGCAAAAGACATGAAGAGAAGCTTTTCAAAAGAAGAAAGACTAATGGCCAATAAACATATGAAAAAATGCTCAGCATCTCTAATCATCAGGTTAATACAAATCAAAACCACAATGAGATATCATTTAACTCCAATGATATGTAGCTTAGTTAAAAACGCAAGTAATATATATAGTTGATGCCATCATTGCCCTGATTGTTCTTGTCTCCTTACCTTTCACTATGCTTTTCCCATCTTATTTGAAAACCATTTCTCATGATCTATATTGTCTAATACTTACACAGTCTTAAATATTCACCAGGAGCCTCAACTTATCAGGGAAGGTCAACTGACCAACACAGATGTGATCCTGAGCAGATCTTAATCATAGTAAGTTATTCATCTCTTGGTTTCTTTTAGATAGCAAACTCTTTGAAGCTAGGGACTATTTTTTTATCTTAGCATCCCCAGCATGGTAAGTAGATGTAGTAATTGATATAAGTTGATTTATCAAACTTTGTTGAATAAATGAAACTTTGTTGGTACTTCATTCTAAAAGTTAATGTCTAAATAAGTAATGGTAGAATATTAGAATTAGATGGAATATCACCAAATACTGAAGCCTGTCATCTGCTAGGAGCTTTAATGCTGAAGCACTGGTATACAGCTTATGGATCATCAAATGCCAATTATTTTTGTGCACCAACATTGGCTAAAGACAAAAATTTTCTTAAAAGTTTCCAAAGTTGCCCATAAAGTATAAAATTTTAGGATTGTGTATACTGTAATTCTTGTACTTGTTAAAAGTTGAGTGCTCCTGAATTAGACAAAGATAAAGAATGAAATATCTACATGAAGATATCTGGGAATAGAAAGCACACTACTTTTAACAGAATGATCAGATTCTTTACAACACCCTCTAATGGGTGGACAATGGAAGTGATCCCACCTGCCAGAAGCTCTTCTCTATTCTGTTTTAATTTTAGGTCATCAAAGTCTGAATTTTCTTAATTTGTTTGTTTTCGTGAGGGTTAAGTGAGCCACATCTTACCCCTTGTCTTGCATCTTGAATCATCTCAGAATTAATGTCTGTATGATGCAACTCTCACGTAAGGAATATATTGCATACTTATGTACTACTTTCAAATGCTTGTATACTCACTGTTGTCACTGAAATACAAATTCAGTTAAAGCATCATTGGACTTATTTAGGCTTTTGGTCACGAGTACTTTCTCAATTAATGGATACAAAAAGCAAATTATTATCAAAAGAGGACATTACATTCTTCTTTCTTTCATTTATAAAGAGGTCCCTGCACCCAAAGATGTTGGAAAACAGTTATTTAAAGAGCAAGCAATATGGGCACAAACATCAATCGACATGTTTATCTAAACTTAATGGAGAGAGATTTGTAGTCTCTGCCTTTAGGTGTACAGTGGGAGCCATTCCTGGCCCCTCCAGCAGAGGGAGGCGTAGAGACCAGTTCTGGCCAATAACACGTTTGGGAGAAGTGAAGGGTCAAGTCTGGGTCAGGTATTTAATTGCTCGTATGTAACTCTCCAGCGTTCACATTCACTTTTTCCACTACCACAGCATCTGGGAAATGTTCCAAATAATGACTGGATCTTGGAGTGAAGGCAAGTGATACAGACTGGAGCCTTAGCCGACCCCCAGAAGTCATGGTGTGGGGCAAGAAATGATCTTTACTCTTGTGAGCTATTGCATTGTTGGTCTGTTAGTTATCACAGAGAAGTCTAGTCCATCTTGACTAACAGAGTTTCTTCTATGTGAGTTTTAATGGGGAGATATTTAATTATAACAATTCACTTATAATTGTACCTTGGAACTGGACATAGGTTTAGGTAGGTGAGGGATTTTAGAGCAGCAAGAACTAGAAACCAAACAATGGCTATACAGATTTAGTCATGCTTTATGATGAGTTTTGCTGGAGTTTAACTTAGCTAGCTACTCCCAAGAATATCATAATATGAGATTTTAAAATATAGTTGGTTCATTAACTGGTTTTTAAAAATTATATGTTCTCTGATACTAAAAATAAGTGTGAAATGACCAGTGTTCAGAAAAAAACATATAGTTTAGTGATTAAGGGTCAGGTGTTAGAGTTCAAAAGATCAAAGATAGGATCTTGTCTTTTTTTAAAAAGATATTTTTATTTTTAATATTATGAGTACATAATAGTTGTATATATTTATAGGGCACAGGTGACATTTTGATGCAGGCATAGAATCTTGGCTTGGCATTTACTAGCCATCTGACCTTGAACAGGTGACTTAATCTTTTTTGCCACAGTTGCCTCATCCATACAACATGAATTATAATAATAGAAAGTAACTCATGGACTATTATAAGCATTGACAGGAAAAAAATGTGAAAAATACTTGGTATTTTCACATGGTTATTATTTAGTTCATGGTGCTGTTGTTATTACTAGCAAATTACACCACCTGTAAGAAGCATGTTTTCTCACACCAATATTTCCAAACTCAAGACGTGTATTAAAATTGGTTGTACCTTATAGTTACTGAATGGTACATAAATAAGCATATAAAAAAGATACAATAAAATCTTATATCTGAACTAAAACCCCCCAAATAAGAAGGCCGGCCTCTTCACTGTTGACACATGTCTAAGTTACGGCAAGTTCTGGAAGCTGTTGCTGAGCACGATTCTGACTGTGATTATAACCAGAACCTTCCCATTGCCTTTGTTTCCACAATGTACACCGTCCATGGCTGTCTATACCTTCCTCCCAATCCTCCAGGTTCCTGTCTTGAAAGCTTTCTCTGACACATTGGAGGTTCTCACTAGCATTTTATTCATACTCATCACCTGCATTGTCTCCACAGGAAATTTTCTTGGAATTTCTATATTATCAAAATGACAACTGTCAACACAAACCAATTTTTTGACACCACCTATTCTTATAAATGCTATTTTTCTGTGTTGCTGTGAAAGTTCATTGTTAATCTTTATAATCATGCCATTAAGGTTATTATTCTTAATATGCAGTTATGAACATCTAAATGCTTTGAAATAAAAGGGATCATTTAGGCCCACAGACTCTACAAACCCTGAGATAAGTATGATTTGGTAGACTGCATGATGGTCACAAATTCCTCCCCTTCCCTGTACCCACACCCATTTGCAATAGGCAATAGGACTGTACTTCTCCAGAGGTGGAGTCTATGTCTCCAATCTGTTAAATCCAGGCTGGTATTCTGGCTTGCTCTGAACAATAGGTTGTGAATAAATTATGTCATGAAAATTCTGAAGCCCTGCAGTTTCCACCTGTACTCACTTGGAGCACTGCCCTCAACCCACCACACCATTAAGAAGCCTGTGATATAGAAGGAGGTTTCGCCATCCCAACTGCCCCAGCTGAGTCCAGACCCCTGCCTACCCAGCAGCTGAACACGGCTACACGAGGGAGCTCAGGCAAGACAAGCAGAAGACCCCTATAGACAACCCACAACGCTGCTAGACATAATGAATGGCTGTTGTTTGAAGACACTAACTTTTGAGTGGTTTTTACAAATGGATAGGTGACTGAAAGAAGCCAAAGGCTTTCAACAGCTAGAAATGCATTTCTCTGAATTAGAGACTGAAAGAAGGAGGCCTGTAGGAAGAAATTTGACAATGAAGTATGAAATAAAATCCCACTCAACATTTGTTTCTGTCACTCCAATGTGGGCATCATGTGAGAGAATTTATATGTTATAGAGCTTTTAAGATGCATTTTTATAGCCTTTTTATACAGCCATCACAAACTGCATTTCAAACAAGTCCCTTCTTAAAGATCTCTTATGCTGCAGCACATGGAGATGATATGATCAGCCCAAAGAGTGGGAAAGGAACAAGCCTCAAATAAGCTGGATGATATGTCCTGGTTTTCACCATTCTCAGATATTTAAGATGAGGTGGGTCTAGAACAGGGTTAGCAAACTTCCATATGTTTTTGTACACAGTGAACTAAGAATGGTTTTTCCCTCTTTAAATGACCGACGGAGAAAATCAAAATCAAAATAATATTTCTTGATCTGTGAAAGGTATTTAAAATTCAAATTTCAGTGTCAATAAATAAAGTTTTATGGGAATGCAGCCATGCTCCTTTGTTTATGTGTTGTCTACGGCTACTTTTTCACTCCCGCAGTGGAGCTGAGTAGTTGTGACAGAGGCTGTATGCAAACCCGAAATGTTTACTATCTGGCTCCTTATGGAAAAAGTTTGCCAACTCTTGGCCTAGAATGCAGATTTGAAACTGTTTCTTTTTAGGTCTCTGTAATGTGTTATGTCCCATGGCAGTATTTGTGAGTCCATAAATAGACACACCCAGCTGGCTGTCCCAACCTCGCTCTCAGAGTCCTCACTCTTGTTTGTCTAATACGCAGAACCGTAAAAGTGTCTATGCCCTAAGTTTGCTTGGGGGAACGGGTGAGGGGAGGAGAGACAGCTAGACAGCAGCAGATCACAAAGTGTTTCATGATAATTGAAAAAGTGACTCTTAAATGACTCAATGCTACTCCATATTTATGTTTCTCTCTTGATGTCTCTTCTAAATAACTTTCTTTGTTTATAGATCAAAGCTGTTTTTGAAGAGCTGGAATAGCAAACAACTAACAGCATTAGCCCTAAAAATAACTATTTTTGTCCAATTTTCTTCCATCATCTGCAATTAAAAGTTCTCCAGAAGAACTTATTGTGACAGTGTAGTTTACAGTAGATAAATAAGTTAAAAGGTTGTTGGCAATCTTCCTTACCTACATGACCTTCACTGGCTCCCAGACATCCATAGACTCTGTCCTCACCCTACCCCCACTCAAAAGGGGGGCTCCTAAAGCACCCCATAATTTCTTAAAATCACATTCAGAATCCATTAATCTACTTTGCCTCACAAAAAATGAAGGATTATGGAATATAATCTCAGGAGACCAAACTGAAAGAGACATTTAATTAAAGAGACAATTATTGTAGGCCTAGAAGAATACTTTCCATTTTTCTAGATATGACACACCATTGCTTATGAAACGTAAGAAGGCAAAACAAATCATCTTTCCTTGTAACAATATGGTTCCAAGTATAATTTCTGGTTTACCAGGAACCTTTCTAAATAACATAAAATTTCCCCTCTTTAGCCTATTTGCCTCTTTCTCCATGATTTTTAGCTTTTCCTATTAGACCGTATGCTATTAAATAATATCCATTGTTTGTGCCTTTTAGCTTAGTGAACTCATGCATTCAGTTTAGGTATTTTTTAAAGTAGTATCACTTTGATACACCTTGCAAATCACATTGTGTTTACCACATTCCTGAGAGCACTAAGAGTATTTCAGCAGGGAACATTATCCAACTGGAGAATTTTGGAGGCAACATATGCTTTGATAACAATTTTCTAGAGGCAAAATTGGTTCTAAGCAAATTTTATAATGGAAGGATCATGAGCCATTTACTACACAATTCTACGCTATTTGTTCAGAATAATGCATCCCTCTTTGCTTCTTTCCCCTAATCTAAAAAAAAAAAAAATGCAAACTATAAATGGCTTCACTAGTTTTCATCTTTCCTTCTTAGCTGTTGAATATTTCTTGTTTTCTGGTTGATTCTCACCTATGATAACTACCTTTAGTAGACTTGAATTAAATAATAACTAAATTCTGTTGTATGTGTGTTTATTTAAGGATGTGACTGTCTGCCAATGAACAAGTGAGTTTATTTAGGGCCAGAGCTGTGCCTAGAACTTGCTTGGCTGCTCTATCACTTAGAATATGTGCAAGTATCAGAAAATAGAATGCAAAATTGCCTTTTTTAAAAATGGAGCTTTTTATTGGCCCACGTAACTGAGAGTACCAAGGTAGTGTGAAGCTCAGTGTTGATTGATTCACCAGGTCAATGATATAAATAACCACATCTCCATTCTGCAGTCCAAAGCACCACTTTCATACTAAAATGTGAGAGAATGGGAGCTGTAGCATTCTTCCTTATTCACATTTGGTAAAAGAAAGAGAAGACACCTAGAATTTTTCCCAGAGAAGCAAATCAAAACTTTTTAAGAAGCCCTCAACAAATAAGTTTTGCATCCCTTGGTCAAATCATGGCATGTGTCTATGCCTGAGCCAAGCCTTTCTAAAGGGGAGGGAGTTTTGCTGCTTAGACTTGGAGTTATTATGCACAAGGAGAAGAGGTCACCTACAAGTTTGCATGGACTAGGTAGCTATTTGAACAGAAGTAGTATACTTCAGAAAGGAAGGAGGAGGGAATGGGAAGGCAGGGAAGCAAACATCAGTGTCCACTTCAGCCAGCTCCAGCTCCGTGTGTGTGAAATGCAATGAGACTTTGATATTGTAGATCCACCCATCCCTCTTTCTCTTAACGTCCACTTTTCTTGTTTGTTATAAATATCAAAGATCACAGATAGATAAAATATTTTGTGCGTATTAATTTTGTTATCACCACAAAAGTAATTCCAAAAGGACTTTAATATTTTCAGTTGAAGAACTCTTATGAAATAACTTTGTCTTTTAAATAATTTCAAAAATGACTATACTAGCTAGCACATTCAAATGCATACCATTATTGCATGCTTCCCATGGTCTAGCCTTGTCAATCAAACATATACCATCTTTTAAACCAATGATTAAATATAAGGTACATAGTATTTTCCTATAATACAGATGAATCAGATAAGAGCCAGGGAAATTCAGTGATTTGGCTAATGTCCTTCAATTAACAGTTACTGAGCTGAGAGTTTTATCCCAAGTCTTTTGCTCTTAAGTCTTGATTTTCTAAATTATTTTGTTTCCCGGAGCTGTTGTAACAGATTATTACAGACTGAATGACTTAAAACAATAGACATTTGTTGTCTCATAGTTCTGGGGGTCAGAAGTCCAAAGTCAAAGTATCAGCAGAGCCACACTCTGTCTGGAGGCTGAGAGGGGAAAATCATTCCTTGCTTCTAGATTATTATGGTTGTTGGCGTTCCTTGGCTTGTGGCCACATGTCTTATAAGGATACACATGATTGCATTTCGTCCCATCTGGATAATCCAGGGTGAATGTCTCTTCTCAATATCCTTAATTTATTCATGTATCTTACCTTATAAGATGATATTCACTTTTGTCATATAGAGTAATAACAGCAGGTTCCAGAGACTGTGATATGAATATATCTCCGGGGTCAACTTTCAGCCCACTAAATACATAACCCTAAAAACCTGATTAAAAGAAAACTCAATAATGCAAGATTCCTACTTATCTCGATCTCTGCAGTTTTCCTATTATCCAACATGACATGATATCTGGTATAGTAGGTGCTCAGTAAACACTTGTTGGTTGGATGAATGAATAAGTACCTCATGAAATGGGACTGGAAAGTGTCATGGTACAAGTACGATGTGCCCTGCCATTGAAAAGAAGCTCTGAATGAAGAGCATAGCTGAGGAAATGAGATTGATTTCATGTATTAGTAAGATATTCAGATATTCTCAAAAAAATTTTGACCATAAGGATATTTTTAAGGAGAATCAGAGAATTAACTGAATGTCTGATGCAAGGATCTTTTTCCTCTTATGCGTGTTAAGCAGAGGAGGATATGAAAAAGAGCAAAACTCACAGACTTAGATAAACTTCAAGTTTGGAAGGACCTGAAATGTTGTCATCCACTGAAAAATGATCTCATTTGTGAAACAATGACAGGTTGCACTTAAATGCCTCCCAGTGCTGAAGATCATACCACCTTACCATTCAGCCCATTTGCCACTGGACTGATCAGGAAGCTGAAGGAAAATAGCACAAAAGTAATGTATTGACCAATTACACATGGCCTTGCCTGGGGCAGCTATGACTTTTAACTTTGGGAGAGCCTACTGGGAAAGGAAGAACACCCCCCACATTGTAACTTTCTGTGATTGTGAGGGGCACCTGCTTTTCTGATCCATGACAATGCATGGCGCCCTAGTAAATGGAAGGTAATTTCTGCTCAGAAGTAGGGACCAACCACTAGCGACTTTCAAATTATTTTTTAAAAACAATGTTTATTATTTATCATAAAACCTTGATACAATGTGAATGGGTCTAACATATAAAAATGTTCAAAGGCAGACAACAACATGGAGTTGTTGATTTTCTGTAAGATTTGTTACATTAGAGAAAAATGCTATAATTAATCTTTATTTTTTATTGGATCTTTTCAAAATGAAAGCAGATATGAAGAAAAAATAATCAAATAAGACATGTAGTTTATTAATATATTCAGTATTTTTAAAATTTAAAAAAAAATTATAGGCTTGAAGGAAAAAATCAAGAAAAAGCATATGCAAAATAATTTATTTTAACAGCATTGTCTGGAAAATATACTGGGTTGAATCCAGGTCCTTCCATTTTTTGGAAAATGGAAAAATTACATGCTATATTTGCCATTGTATCTATCATGGCACAGATCTAGAACTCTCTTCCATAACCAGGATGATATTTTGCAATGACAATGAAACCAGTGTACAACAAAGCAGTGTTATCATTTTGTGGCTTTCAGTGCTACATCTTGTACAGAGGCAGAGGCATATACAGTAAAATTCCACCAATTATTAAGAGCGGAAGCTGTTGGCTTGCAGGGCTCCCCAGGCTGTGGCTCTGTCTAACTGAAACCCAGAATGACTCAGTGCTCTCTCCTGCCAAAGACCATTTCATGACACACAATTTTTATGTTTTTATAAGTAAATCTGGAATGGTATTCATACTAGTTAAAGGGATAGTACATTTTAAAGTCAAATATTTATAGTCTAAAAGCACATTAGACCATTTCTCACAAGATATTTAAGTATAAACATATATAAGCTTCTTTTAACATTTTCAAACGGCAGGTTATTTTGATAGGAACACAAAGTCATGTGATTTAAAAGATAAAATAGTTAGAATTCTATGTGATGAAATCTATCATAAAAATCCAGAATTAATCAGGTTCAGGTGTATGACTGAATTGTCAACTGTGGCTTATGAAGGTGTCCTGTGCATGTTTACACCCAGCAGAAGGGAAAGCAATCCACCTCCCCACTACTCTTTGGAACACAGTTCCAATTGTCTGTATTCTTGGATGTAATGGGGGCAGTTTAAACCAGATGGAAGCCCAGTGAATATTTATTGAATAAATGAGTAGTTAAGTGGATGGATGACCTCTGAATTGAGTGTAGAAAGGTCTGAGTTTAAGTTCGAACACCATCACTAGCTTGGAACAAAGCTGACATTTTCTTATTCCCAGTCCAAAGATCATTCATCAAGAGTTATTTGTCAGTGAATCAATTAACTACTAAAGGGCTGAAAGAATATAAAAGAAAAAAATAACACTTTTGATCTCCTACTTTTTTCTGCCACAATACTTTGTATACATTTTCTTTTCTATCCTAGCATTCCTGTGAGGTAAGTATGATTTCTGCTCTTCCCTACAAGTGAAGTTGATAAAGGCAGAGTTTTGGAACAGTTGAGTTTCGAAGAGAATGATAGAACATGTGAGAAAGGGCATTCCAGGTAGCAAAGGAATGGAATTTTTTCAAGTAAAACGTTTTTACAGATTACTGAATTTTCCCTCTAAAAACAATGTGGAGTGTTGATTTGTTTTTAAAAGAAATGTCAAGAAAACATTTCCTTTCATGCTTAGATTCAGTCTCCAGTCTCACAGTCTATATACATTCTGAAGCCCTGGAATCTGACTTGTTTATAGTTTTCTTTACCCGTGAAACCCAAATACTAGTTTTTAACAGAATATTTTATTCATCAACTTTTAAAGCCAACTTATGTCGTGGCATCCTTCAATGAACTCGGGTGAATAAATTGGATCAATGGCATAAATGTTTTACTTCTGATACATTCCAGGGTTTCTGTCTATTCCAAGGCAATGGCAAACATGGACATACTTATTTTTTGTCTTACCCAGGAGCACAAGGTTTCTTTGTACACTGCAAGCAAAATTTCCAGACACAAACATTTGCTAAGGAAAAGAAATCACAACATGGAACACCTACTTAAAATTTGACAAGCACATTCCACAACTCCACTAATAAAGGTTCTGTGAGCAAGATGTTGGCTAGAATTCAGCCTCATCGTCGACAAACAGGGACAGGGAAATAAAGAAGAAAAGCAAGCAAATACCGAGTAAGAATGGCTAAGCAAATATTGTTTTGCCTACAGGATCAATTTAACACCAAACAGCTACCAGTACAAATTATAAGTAGAGATCTTTCCCAGCATAGCCAATAGAGAATCAACTAAGATAGTTACAGTAGTTTTATACTAGAGGAATATAAGTGTATAGCATAGGCTACCCTAGGGATGATGACAGTTATGTCAACACTGGTAACATCACAGATTAATACAATCAATTCAGCCAAACAGCTGGCCAACTTAGTTAAGCAAGTATCAGTCAAATCTACTGCTTGACCAATTAGACTAGAAAACCATGCCTAAATACTCATGCCTGTTTTGTATGTACATAGTAGACACAGTGTCAATTTGATGAATATAAAGATTAATTTTTGCTAGAGTAATTAGAGGCTTAAATGCAAGTTTCTTCGGAGCTATCTCTAAAATACATTCTAATAACTTCTCAGCATCTCCCCAACAAAAAGCCTACAAAAGCTTAATCCGTAACACCATCATCCCTCCCTGGGTTACTGCAGCTGTCCTCCCCAACCTGTCTCACTACCACCAGCTTGAGCCTCTACAGTTCATACTTTTAACAGCCAAAGTCATCTTCTCAAAGGATAACCATATCATATCCTACCACTGTTCTCCTTTGCTTTCTCTTATAATTTGGATAAAATTCACACTTTGGATCATGACCTGCACAGAACTACCTGCAGGACACAGCCTTTCACTCTGACCCTGTCTCCTGCCACTCTTTCTCCAAACCACTGCGATGGCCTTTTCTCCCCTAAAACAGCCAAGCTTGTGAATAATTCCAGGTCTTAGGACTTGGCTGATCCTTTGACTGAGAAAGCTCATTGCCTCCTTTCGTCATTTAGATCTCAAGTCTCATATCTCAGAGGCTTTCTCTGATCACCTCTGATAAAATAGCCACTTGCTCCATACCCAATTATTCAGTCTCCTGTCAGCCTATTAATATTTTTGTAGTCCATTTTGATTCCTAAAATTATGCCATTTATTGATTTGTTTACATATTCATTGTCTTCCCCCTAGAAGGTAAGCTTCATGAGAACAGATCCCTGGTGTGGTAGACAGAATATTGCCTCTCCTTCAAATGATTTCAACATCCTAATTCTTATAAACTGTGAATGTGTTACTTTATATGGCAAAAGGGTCTTGGAGGATGTGATTAAGTTAAGGAACTTGAGATGGAAAGATTACTCTGAATGATCCAGCTGGGCCCAGTGTGATCACAAGTGTTCCTATAAGAGGGAGACAAGATGGTCAAAGTCAGTGAACGAAGACATAAGCATAGAACCAGAGGCTGTGGTGATGTGCTTTGAAGATGTAGAGAGAGGCAATGAGCCAAGGAATGCAGGTGGCTGCTAGAAGCTGCAAAAGGCAAAGAAAAGGACTGTCCTCTAAAGCCTCCAGAAGGAGCCAGCTTTGCCAACACCTTGAAATTAGTCCAGTGAAGCTAATCTCAGACTTCTGACTTCCAGAACTGTAAAATAATAAATTTGTGCTGTTTTAAACTAAGGTTGTGGCAATTTGTTAGAGCAGCAGTAGGAAATGAATAAAGGTGGTTTATTCTGATCTCTGGTGAATCTATCGTATCCATACCTCCCTGACACATAGTAGGTAACCAACAAGTAACTCATAGAACAAATGGTAAATCAATGTGCCAAAGTTTCTTTATGGGGAAGACATGAATGCTGAAGTGATTTAGGTTGTGGGTGAGTAAAACCACAACTATAAATCCCACTTATTTTGAAATCCACAAAATCCCTCCTTTCCTTTTATTTATTTCTCTGGTGGGCAACAAAACATAGTAAAATATATGTTTATTTTATAATTCAGAAGATGTTTAAAATACAACTCATGTCAACTTCTAGGTTTACTGAAAGCTGTCTATGAATACCTGTCTGTTTCCTTGGAACTGGTATTCAAATATTTCATGCTTAGGATGAATGTATGTGACTATGTGACCACAAACTTCTCCTCAGTGCAGATGAAAGTATTACTTTAAAGGGAATATTTTTGCCTGTGAAATATGGCTTGGTTTTTAAAAATTATAACCAACCTACTGTGTCTGGATTTGCTCCTTTATAAAATGCATAGTGGGCACTCACAGTTTATACTTCTGATTAGTTTATAAACATAAGATTGCCATGGGATAAGGTATAAGTACGTGGTAGGGAAAAAGGAACGTAATCAGAAGAAAATGCATAAACTCTAAGTCAAGCTTTCTTTAATATCCAATACAACTGACTCATAATGGCATTTATCCAGGTAAACCAGCTGAAGATTACTTGCTCTCAATATGTTGAGCCCTCTACCAACTCTCTTTGAATATAGAAAGAAACATTTGCTACAAATTTAGCATGTTTCTTCCTGAACTATATATTTAACTAGTGAAAGGCAAACTTCAAAAAGATCAGAAATTGCATTTGAATGAAGAGCCAAATGTCATGCACATTTTGCAGAATTCTTTTCTAGAGCTGTAATTCCTAGGAGAATTATTCTTTTAGTAATTTGCCATCCTTCCGCATTCCAAGAGTACTTGGAATGCTTCAAAATAGAGGCACACCAGTCTATTAATATAAGGAGATGTTGCTGTGATTACTCATCTCCTTCCTATATGAAATCTGGATGAAATATAAACTACTTAACATGTGAATTTAGTTCAACAAGTAATTTACCCATCTAATGTACCATATGGAATCTTGACAGACAAGTAAACTTCACCCAGGCACCCTCTATACGAAGTGTTGCTTGCCCACAGATGTCAATTAATTTCTTAATAAGTATTTGAAGGCGTCTTTATAAGTCAGGACTCTATGAAAAAAGTAAAAGGCTTAAAATATTCCAATGCACTCTATATATGCGTGTGTACGTGTAAACATATATGTGTTTATGCATAGTTGTTCAATGGCTAAGTTAACAATGCATTAAGATAAACAATATTCAGGAAGGTTGTGGTATTTACTTGAAAAATCCTAATAAAGGACCATCAATCACTGAGGCAGGTGTGGCTGAAGAGTATCGATGATATTGACAAAAGTTAACAAGTATTGAATACTTAGTGTGTTAGTCAATGTTCAAAGTGTATTATGTATATTACATTATATCATCCTCACAACCACCGTGTGACATGGGTATTAGCATTCCACTTTACAGATATGGAAACAGAGGCACGGAGAGGTTGAGTTGATAAAAGCTGTACCATTGGGTGGGGGGCAGAGCCAAGCCCTGTCCTTAGGCAGTTTGACCTTGAAGCCCACACTCTCTACTGTTTGAGTCAGGCACCAGAAGAGGACCTTTAAACCTCTTGTCCTGCTGTATACCCTTGTCCTGCAGGAGAGATTTTTTTTTCCTTTTCTATTTTCCTGATTCTTTATTAATCCTCCTATTTTTTCTCTGTTTATTTTAATGGCAGAAAATTCTCTAGCTTTCTTTCTGTAACTGTTCAATGTTCATTGCTGCATAAAGACTCCATCTATTTGTACAACACTGGAACTTAAGAAATGCCCCATCCACCCTCATTATAGTGCATGTTCTGTGAAATAGCTGCTGTCTCTGACCCCAACCTTGCTTCTTTTTCGGTGTGAACAGCGCCAGAAGTTACCGAGATCACTCACACATGCTGAAGAAAGGAAATAACTTCCAAGTGGTCTCCTACCTGAACCTCTTTCCCCACCCCTTGCCACTGTTAGACACCAAAAACTGTATCACCCTCTGTGTTGCCTTATCAATATTTCTTCTGACTAGTCCTACCTAGACGGATTGCATTGGTGATATATGGGCTGTTAAGCTACCAGTACTGAACAGAGCCACTCTGCTGGAAACATGAGGAATTTATTACCCAGTCCAAGTCCTTGGATAATTCACAACCAGATCAGGGATTGCGTAAACATTTTTGTTCTCCTACCTACCAGGCATTCCTCTCTCCCATCTTCTTAATTGTAGAGTCAGGGTCCCATGGGGGAGACTGCAAAGTCTAGGTATTTATTTTCCCAGCTTCACTTGCTCTTGGAATTAACCATGTGACCTACTTCTTGTCAAGGAAACATAAGGTAATGTCTGCTGGAGTGTTTGTGGGAAAAATTAACCTGCCCAATTTGAGACACAGAGACAAAAACAGAGAAAGAAAGAGAGAAGGAAGATGATCTCATTCTTCTTTAATTTCCCCCACTGTTCCTCTCTTCTGTTCTGCTTTTAAATGTTGCACTTTAAAACTTGTTTGAATTACTGCAGCCATTTTGTGATCACGAGGAAAGACAATGCCCATGAGCAGAGGAATGCAGAACGAAAATAAACAGCCTGGGTCTCTCACAAGGCTTCTAAGCCACTGAAAAAACCCTGGAACCACCTAACTATATATTTGTTATTTCCAAATAATATAAAATATTGAAGCCAATTTTAGTTTCATATTCTGTTTTTTGAAGCTGAAAGAAATTTGACGTAGGAAGACAAAACTCAAACACTAGAAATAATTTAAGAAGAATACAAAATAATCTGTACTCAAGCAGCAAATAGTTCTGGTAATAAATACTGTAGGTAAGAAAAGAAGTGACACATGGATTAGATGCAAGCTTCATGGAGCCCATGGACCTCATCCCTTGGACATTCCAGTTTGGAGTGTTTGTCATTTTAGAACATTCTTCGGGAAAAAATTAATCACATTCTTTTTCTGGTTAGTATTGATATGTGCATTTACCAAACTACTGGCAGAGAGGAAAAAAAGATTTAAACATTAGAAAAAAAATTCTTCTTTGTGAATGATCTATGTACTGATACTTATAAATTTTGAAAAATCTTAGGCAATTGGATCAATGTTTAAATGATATGGGAGTTTCTGTTATCATCTTAAAATATGAATATATTCATTGCCTAAAAAGCATTTACACATAACATTTTTAACAAAAGTAATTTTGTTTGAAATGCCACATTATCATATTACAGTTACAAGCAGCATTATAGTGCAAAAGGAGCAATCCAATATTTCTTCATCGTTTCCCTATGGTGTAAAAACGGTCATCACTTCTCAGCTGGGAATTTTAGAGTAATTTCTGTTTTTTCCTTAAACCCACTAAAATATTCATCAAAATATTAAACTACTCCATTTTCATTTGTAGCTAACATTTTTCACATACTGGAATGCCCACATTGAGGATAGTACCAAACAGAATCATTTCAGTTTCTACATAGTTTCTATTTGGTTTCCCCTCCATTCTGTATAAAGTTTTTAAAAGAAAATCTAAGTGTTAAATATAACTACATAATTATGCAGATATAACTAGATATATATGGTTTCATATATATGACCAGGATCTATAACATATATAAGATCAAGTGAGCCATATATAGAGACATAGGTATATGAATATGTGTACGTATATGTGTATATATATATGTGCATATAGGCACATGTATGTGTGAAATCCTTTGCTTAAAGATGAAAATTTTGTTCTTTGTTGATTTTTGGATAGCAATCATTTTCATATGTATTCTATTCTTACATTATTATACTCACATATATGGGCGAATGCATGTCCAACAGTTGTTTTTATAGATGCACCATTGGTATGTAGTCCTTTTAATAGGAATTTTCAAAGACATGTCATAGCTATGTTGTTTTGAATATAAAGCTAATTTAAACAACATGAGGGGCAAACCTTCCCTATTTTGCTCAGAAGTCTCAAGGCCTCGGGTGGTGCACTGTCCTGTGATATAATGAATTTTGAAAGAAGTCGTGTTTTAATTAGTCACCTTTTGTCATGTCTTTTCAGTTTTAGGTTTGCACAGATGGCCATGCTGTGTTTAGAGAACTGACAGAAATGCACCATTTTGCATTAATAAAATGCTCAGTCTATACCCAAAGTGCGTTTCTTCACAATTGCATTTTATTTTCATGCATCATTAAATAGTGTAATAATTTAATGATTTCTCAATAAAGTGACAACTTCACCTGAGGTTTGATGTGCAGCTCTGTGCAATCCATTAACATAAGTTGACTTTCAATAAAGCTAAGCAGTGGAGACTCCTTGGGAGTTATAGAGGCATACTTTTTTTTCTGTCGCAACCCTATCTGACAAGGTGGCACAATCTGTTTTGATCATATGTAGATATTACGTCCTCTATTTGCATTTACTGATATGTTCTTTGGAAAACATACCCTCTGTGGTTAAGGAGTTTTCTGCTCTGATATTGCTATTGAATTTTGTTTCACTGGTTGAGTTTTCTGGTTCACTTCTGGGATATTGCTATTGACTGTGTGCGAAATTATCTCCTTGGGCCAGAAAATTCATCTGAACATAGCAACGCTTGACTTCATCCCCAGAGAGAGCCTGTAATGTCTGATGAGAAGAAAAGTGAATTAAAAGAAAATGTGTTTATATACTATATACACAGTCCATGCGCTTACAGGCTGTGTATATGTGTGTGTGTGTGTGTGTTTGAGGGGCTTTGAGAGTGCACACATGCTCTGTATATGTAATCAATGCAAAGTCCAGTGAATCAATGTTTAAGATACAAATAGGAATCACTAACACCCAAAAAGTTGTCAGAGTGAAGATTTGGCTACAATGACTTAACCCTCATTGCCCCAAATTTTATTTTACTAATTTGTGTAACTTACTGAATTCAGTGCAAATAAGCCTACATAAAGTACAATGCTGAGATTTTCTACTTAGTCTCTATACAGTCTTTGAAAGCTTTTATGTAGCATATCATTAATATCAACAAATATATACATAATGTATGTATGTAGTATAAGTTTAATAATAAAAAGAACACCTGAGTATCCACTCTACAGCTTAAAAAATAGAAAATTATGATGTTTTTGAAGTCTCTGTAATACCCTTTTGATTGCAATATCCTTCTGTTCTTGCTCCCTCCCCAGGGAAATACTCTCCTGAATTTTGAGTAATCCATTTCTTTTATTTCATTTATAGCCTTATAATGTATGCACATATCTCTAAACGATATTTTATACAGTTCTACCTGCTTGCTTTTAAACTGTATATAACTGTAATATTCCACATGCATTATTTTGTCACATGCTTTTGTTCACTCAACATCGTTTTTGAGATTTATTCATGCTGATGAATGTCACTATACTTCATTCCTTTTCCTGCTTTGTTCCACTCTATAAGTGTTCCACAATTCATTAAACCATTTTACTGTAGCTATACATTTGGCTTGCTTATAGAGTTTGCCCTGTTTATCACGCCACAGTCAGATTTCTTGTGCATGCCATTCTTTGTATCTTTCTTTGGGCAAGTTTCTATACAGTATATACCTAGGAATAGAATCACTGGGTTGTAGGATACATGTATCTTTAACTTTTCTAGGTAACGACAAATTGTTTTGCAAAATTGTTGGATACTTTTACATGCCCACCAGCAAAGTTTGATGGTGCCTATCAATTCACCAATATCAATTTAGCCAACTTTTTAATTTTTGACAATCTAGTGAGTGTGTAATGGTGTCCCTTTGTGATTTTAATTTACATTTTCCTGATTACCAATGAAATTGAACATCTTTGCGTTAAGTATGATGACATTTTTTTTCTTTCTTCTGTGAGATGCTCATTCAAGTCTGTTGCCAAATTTTCCACTGGATTTATCAGCCATTCTTATTTCTGAATTTAAAGTGAATAGGGTTTAAATTACATTTTAAAATATGATGTTTCTATGATTTTTTTTAATTCAAAGTACCATTTAGTGGTCAAAAAAACCTTCATTCAAATTTAATTAGGTTGGAATTTTTATTATGAAAGGCTTCTTAAAAATTTTGTCAAATGCTTAAATTATTTTCCTTATTGGGATGCACATATATATTTTCTACTATTGAGCTAAAGCCAACTTATTTATGACTGCTTACATTGTTTATGTTTCTGCTGAGTTTAATTTGCTCATACCTTGTCGATGATTTTTTAATTTAAACTTGTGAGTGAGATGTTCTGTAATGTGACTACTTTCTACTATTCTTGTCTCATAAAATTACTTAGAAATTTTCTCTATATGATTTTATGAAAAATGAAATTTATAGAAAATTGGAATTATTTTTTCCTTGAAGTTTGGTAAGGCACCTCTATGAAACCACATGTATCTGTGGTAAAAGATTTTAATTATTGATTCAGTTTAGTTCACTGTTGTGGGATCATTGAGGTTTTTCATTTTTTCATGAGTCAGTTATGTAATTAATATTTGTCTAGAGTTTTTTCTTTTTAATAAGGATTTCAAAGTTTTACGCCTGATTTGTTTAGTTTTCTTTAATACAAACTGAAGTTGTCATTACATTCTTCTTTTTCATCCATTCCTAATACTGTTCATTTATACTTTCCCTCTATTTTTCTTTCAAGAAGTTTTTAAAACTTATTAGTCTTCTCTAAGAGGCAAGCTTAGTTTTCTATTTCAATATTTTTTTATTTTATTTTTGGATTATGCTCTAGTTTGAGATATTTTTCTATTCATAAATTTTTAATTTATGGGTATAAACTAATAATCTAATGCTTAGATCATTTATTTTAAGCTTTTAAAAATACTAACATTTAGATGATAAATTTCCTTCTATGATCTAATTTTATTGTACTCCTTAAGTATTGCTATGTGGTATTTTCATGGTTTGATTTTAAGTATTTTAAAATTTCCATTTCTAATTTTATTGCTTTGTGGTCACAGAATGGGATCTATATGATACATATTCTTTGAAATGTATTGAGAAAGTTTTATTGACTAGAATAATATCAATTTATGTAAATGTTCCAGGTGCGATTTAAAAGAATATTCTTCAGCTTAGAAAGAAAATGTAATAAATAGTTCCATTAGATAAAGCTTATTAAATGTGTAATTCACACATTCTATATTATTACTGTTTTTATATGTTTGTCTATTATTATTAAAACCCCATATTATAGTGATTCATTGATTTCTCCCTTGAGTTATTTTTAAATTTGCTTTGTAATTTTGAAGTAATGTTAGAACATAAATAAGTATGTATAAATATATTTATTTCATATATGTATGAAATATACACATTTTAAATATATACATTTTATACATATGTAAAGTACAAATTATCTCTACATAAGTGTATACATTTTATACCTATATAAAATACAAATTATCTCTATATATTTATACATATACAATTAATTTGTATTTCCATGGGAAATTAAGACTATTATCATTATGTATTTTTATCTCTACTAATATTTTTCCTTAAAGTGTGATTTTTCTTTTATTAATTAACAACTTTAGATTGTTCTCATAGTCAGAACTAATATGATTTATATTTTCCCATTGTTTTATTTTCAGTTATTTCATGTTATCTTGTTTTAGATTTGAGTCTCTGACAGAGACCACATAGCTGTTCTGTTTTCCAATATCACTTGACAATCTCTATTTTTAATTCTAGACCTTAGTCTATTTATATTGAGTGTGATTATTGATATAGTGAAATAATTTATATCACCTTATTGTGTGCTTTTGATTAATTCTGCTTTCTTTATGTTTTCTTTTTTCTTCTATTTTTGCCTTTTTTTCTTGTTTTTTTCACTATTTTATTACTTTTTCTAGTGACTACTCTAAAAAATTGAACAACAGATTTATTATAACCAAGTGTGAATATAATAATCTTTTCCATTCCAGAAAATTACAAGGCCCTACTAATGACAAGATCTTGTTAGTGTAAACTGCCTCCTAAACGCTTAAATGCAGTCCTCTACCATAATTTTAATTTTATTTTCAATATAAAAAATAAATAAATGTGTTATTCTTTGGTGTGTTCCATTTGGTTTAGATTCATTCATGTGTTTATCAATTTCTTTGTTTATTACATCATCTTTAATCTCGCACCTTTCTTTTGGCATTTTCTTCAATCTGAAATGACTTTTTTTATTAATACAGAAAAATTTAAAATATTTACAGAAAAAATAGAATTGCACAATGAATGTTCACCACTCACCTCCCACAGTTATCAACATATGGCCTGTTAGAGACCATATGTCTTATTTCAGCCTTACCCTTCCCCATTGCCCTAGTACCTCTGTGCCCTAAAGGATCCTTTCAAGCAAGTCCTAGTCATTATATTTTCATCTAGAAATATTTCAGAATATCTCTCTAAGAGTTAAGGCTTTGTATTTAAAAATTAACACATCATATGATCACATCTAATTTAACAATTTCTTGGTAACTTCTAATATGCAGTTAGTGTTCAAATTTTCCCAAACTGTCCATTAATATATTTTTATAGTTGATTATTTAAATCAAGTTCCAAACAAGGTCAAAACATGGCATTTATATCTTTAAGTATTTTTTAAATGGTCTTTTAATCTATAATAGTTTCCCCTCCCAATTTTTTTATTGAAGAAATCAGATTATTTTTCCTGTAGAATTTCCCATGTTCTGAATTTGACAGTTATCTCCCTTTGTTGGCATTTAACTTGTTCCTCTGTTCCCTGTGTTTCCCACAAACTGGTAGTTACATGTAGAGACTCGATGAGGTTTAAGTGTGATTATTTTTGGAGGCAAGAATGCTTTGTAGGTTGTTCTATACACTTTCTTTTGCATTCTGTAAGAAGGCAGATAATGTTTATTGTCTCTTTTTCTGTGCTCTTAAGATTGATCATTGGGTTCAGGTTTTGTTACCCTCATCTCTTCATTACACAATTCACCATCCATCATCGACCACCTTTTAACATATGGTTTAGCAAAAATTGATGATAATTTAGGTACCTAATTTTATTAGAGATTGCAAAATGGCTATGTTCTATCTTTCCATATGCATTAATTAGCTGGAATTCTTCTATGAACAGGTACTTTGCTCATCGGTTGTTTGATTTCTTAAAGTACACTTTAGACGGTATAGGCTAAATAAGTGCTAGAAGTTTTTCTTTCTTCATGAGTTTTCAAAGTAACTAGTTGGTGCCATATATTAGCATCTTCCAAATATATCTGAGTCCTGTTTTATTTCATGTTGTTTTGCTTTCATTATGATTTCTCACATTTTAACATATTTGACATGTATTCCATCAATTACATTTATTATTTCTTTTGTTGTTAAAACCATCCCGTCTTGGGAAGTGGGAACAACTTTCTACTTAGTCTTGGTCTTTTTGACATGACCATGTAATAGTTTGTGAAAGCCTTCTAATAGGAAAGTATATTCTGGTCTCTTGAATATTTCCTCTCCAAGTCCTGAAAATCAGGACTTTTCCAAAAAATTCTGGTTTCTATATGTGGGAAATGTTATTTAAACACCACTGTTTCAGTGATCAGGGTGTTTATTGCTACTACATTTGTCTTGGTTCTAGAATTTTTAATAGCATGGCTAAGAAATAGGATTTAAGCTAAAGAGAATAAAATGAGCTTACAGTAGTATTTTCAATTCAGCTTAAGATTTCAGGTTATTTTTATTAACTTCGTTAATTTTTTTGCATTTGTATCTCTTTTCTATCTCCTGATCTCCTACATGGAAAACCTCGTTGCTAGAGATATTGACATAATTACTTACTTAAAACTAATATATATTATAATATGATTATCATTTATGTAATTTTTATAATTTATTTTATCCTTAGGATGTATTCACCAGGAATGTATATTCAAAGTCCTATCTTTAAATTTACTCAGGATAATTCTTACCTGTGTGGGTAAGTCTCCAACTTGATATACAGCTAATTTCATTTGTTTTATTTTGCTTAATAATTATATGAAACATTTATATAGATCTAAAATCAAAAGTTTATTCATAGAATGCAGATTTAATCCGATCCTCTCCACCCATTCCATTCCTTCCCCATAGGTAGTCAATTTCATTAGTTTTTGGTTATATTTTTATTAGTATAAATAAATAAATATATATACACACACGTACATATTGACATATGTGTTTTTTTTAAATAAAAGTCACATCTTTCTTTTTATCATGAATGGTTTATGCTTTCTCCACATAAATTGATATGATCATGTAGTTCCTGTCTTTAAATTGATTGATTTTAAATACTGCATGGGCCTTGAATCTCTGGAATAAAGCTCACCTGATCATGGTATGTTTTTCTGTTTATATATTGCTGGATTTGATTTTCTAATATTTTATTGAGGATTTTTGTATCAATTTTCATGAGAAATATTGGTCTGTAATTTTTTTTTTCTTTTACTTTCTTCCGTTTTTTTTTTTTTTTTTTTTTTTGGCTGCCTTTGGTTCTGGTGTCAGGGTAATGCTGGCCTTAAATAAATAAATTGGGAAGTTTTCCCTTCTCTTCTATTTTCTGGAAGACATTGTATAGAACTGGTGTTATTTCTTCTTGAAATATTTGGGAGAATATTCCAGTGAAATAATATTTGCCTAGAGATTTGTTTTTCAGATTATTTTCAACACAAATTTAATTTCCATTTTAGTTATAGCTCTATTCAGGTTACCTACTGGTTTTCTATTTATTTCCTCAGTTTTTCCTGCCTCTGCTTCCTTGCCTTCTTGTGCATTTCTTATAATTCAATTTTAATTTATCTAGTGTTTTTGAATATATTTCTTTGTATAGTGATTTTAGTAGTTGCTGTAGGGATTGCATACATTCTTAAATTATCACAATCTACTTGTTTCAGCATTTCATTTCAACATGAATATAAAAACCTTACCACATTTCAGGTCCCTTTTCCTTCTCTATTTGATACAGTTATCTTTAATACTACCAACATGTACTGAAAAACACATCAGACAATATCATCACTTTTGCTTTTAATCATCAAGCAATTTTAAAAACTCCAGATGGCAAGAATAGTCTATAATATTTATCCAGATATTTACCAATTCTGTTGCTCTTTTTTTCATTCCTGAAAACTTCCTCAATTTCTTTGCTTTTTGCTTTTTTTTTTCTGACTTTCATTTCCATTTTTTTAAAGAGTGTTTGTTTTTGTTTGAGGGAGCATTTTTATGATAGCTGCTTTAAAATCCTTGTTAGCTAATTCCAACTTCTACATCATCTTGGCACTTGGCATGTTTTGATAATCTCTTTATGAATCCTAAAGAGATTTTCATAGTTCTAGATATAATGAGTGATTTTATGTTATATCCCCAACACTGTATGTTATGAGATGCTGGTTTCCCACTTACATTTTCTGTTGTAGCATACAGGCCACCTACTGGTGTTCAGAATGCATGTCCTTCCCGGCTGCCCTTTGTGGATTGTGGTTCAGATGTCAATTTAATTTTCAAATTATTTGAAACACTATTTAAATCTGTCCCTCTTTGGTGTTACCCAGAGGCCAACCTCAGACCTGGGCACTGTTTCATAGTTGTTCAATTTTCAAAGCTTTGCCATGTGGATTCTTGTTGAATTCAGGTATTGGTTGCTATAGGGTATGTCCTGAGACTTCAAACACAGACTTAAAGCATTGCTTTATTCAGATCACTCCTTTCCATGGTCTTTTCCATTCTCTGCCTGGGAAAACGAAGTGATTTACCTCTTTGCTGTCATTAGCTTAGGGCAGGAGAGGAATAGTTGACAACATCCCACCCAACAGAATCTATGATCACAGCACTGGCATGGAGGAGGGGAGGCACAAACACCTGTGTTAGTGCAGGGCAGAGATAATCAACAGGGTTCTTTTTCTTCACAGTCTCTGCAACTGCCATGCCCAGTGGTGAGTGGCACCATCTGAAGGCACCATCTCTGCCTGCATTCACTTAGTGCAGAGCTGGAATGGTCGGCACTCTGACACCACGGCACAGAGCAGGGAACATAGGAGTCATGGCTTCCAGTGTTTTCCTGGAGTAGGATAGGATTATTCAGAAAGGTTTTATCCTACAGGTCCTTTTGTAAAGAGAGTATGTTTTGGGAGGTGACTTTTTAAAATTTTGCATGTGTTACTTATTTGATTAAATTCTTCAAGCATCTTCAAATGTAGATATATATTTGAAAGAATTCCAGTACTCATTTTCTTATAGAGTGTCACCATTATTTTATATAGGTCATGGTCAGTTCAGGCTGCTATAACAAAGTGCCACAGACAGGGTTGCTTATGAACAGCAGAAATTCATTTCTCATAGTTCTGGAGGTTGGAAGTTCAAAATCAAGGTGCCAATATGGTCATGTTCTAGTGAGGACCCTCCTCTGGGTTGCAGACTGCTGACTTCTTGTATCTTCACATGGTGATAAGAGGGTGAGCTAGCTCTCTGGCTTCATATGAGGGCACTAATCCCATTCATGGGCTCCACCCTCATGACCTAATTACCTTCCAAAGTCCCCACCTCCAAATACCATCACATTGGGGATTAGGAATTCAATATATTAATTTGGAGGGGAATAAACATTCAGTCTGTTGCAACAGACAAGCATAGTGAATAGATAAGCATTTTGTGTTTTTATGTTAAACAATAAGGCTCCTTAATAAACCTTTTAACTTTTAGCAAGAGCTCAAAGTTTACCCTTCACATTTAAACTATGTGAGCCATGATTATTCCCATGGTTTTGATGGGATCTAGTATTTTTTTATGTTATACATATTTTTTACAAGGTCAATGCTAATGATTATGTATTATGTATATATGACATTTAGTATAGTTCACATACATAAAAATCCAATCACTTTAAATAAATAAATGTATTAAAAGTATACATTCACTACCTTATCTTTGCCCATTGGCCTATACAAGTTTTCATAAATTATATAAATTTTGCATATACCATAAAGTATTTTATCTAACATATATATGAATATAGTAACAGTTTGCTGTTATATTTTAATACATTATATAACTTCTCACATTTTTCATGTGTTGAATTTATTTTCTTTAATTATTTGCTTGCTTTTTATTTCCACAACTCTTAGTTTTCTACAAATATTTTCCCTCATCCAGGAAAATTCTTTTTGGCATGAATTGTTTATTTTGTAAAGAAATCTAGTGGGTTGCAGCAAAGCCATCTTCAGAAAATGCATATTAAAATTAGTGACTGACAACTTCTCTCATCTTCCTTGTGGAATCCAACATCTGATAAACCCTTTGCATCTGAAACAGATGGACAATCTTACGTTTTCTTACAGGTGACGGGGAGACAGCACTCTGAGCTTGGCACTCAATAGTTATCACAATAGGCTTTCCAGGTGATGAGAATATCAGGGTGAGCTATGGAATAGACAATTTAGAAGGAGCAGATTTAAAAATCAATTTAAAGAGTTCATATATTATATGTAAGAAATTACTTTCCATTTCTTATCAGCACTATGCAGCTCCCATTTGTGGACACTGTGTGAAATTTCTGACAGCATTTGGAGACATTTTGAGTCAAAGTGAACTGATTTCTGGTTTGCTCTACTCAGTACCTTAGCAAAGTCAAGATGACCCTATTAATATCTTTAAACCCTCATGGGCAAATCTTTCAGAACTTTCTTTCTAATAATTGATTTCTAACCATAATTTCATCCTGTCATATGTTAATAAGACACAAGCCAATGTCCATCAGTAAAATTATACCAGTGCAGAAGATTTTTTTTCTAACACAAATGGGAAATTAGAGGACATTTTTAGTGTTTTTACTATCTGAGGCAGCTGCCATGAAGAGGAGAGAATGTTGTTATCATTGGGCAAACTCTTCCTTCTGAAAAAATGATAATATTGCAAATATGTTCAGAAAACATTTTTCCATTTTTTTCACAAACTTCATATTTTCAGGAAATGTTACTAAAGGGGCTTTAAGTGAAAGAAATCAGAAAATATTATAAACTGTAATCAATAGTCATATGCATTGAACTTTAATAATTTTCCTTTATGGTATTATTTGCCCCAGTTTGCAATTTCTACACTCATGTGATTATCAGGCAGAAACTTAGAAAACCTATTGGGAGGATGCTTTCTTTTCTTACCTCAGAAGAAGTATGTAGGTGGACAGTTCAAGGCTGGTGCAGGCATAGTAATCTATGATGTTGTTAGGCGCCCAAGATTATTCTGACTTTGTACCTCCCCATTCTTAGGTTGAACCCCACCCTTATGCTCATTGATCTGGAAATCAAAGGGCTGATTTGGTTTCAGATAAGACTCTCTGGTCCAGACAAGAGGAGGAAATGTGAAGGCTGGTGAGAAAAGGAACAGGCTAACTAGGTCTTTTCGAGGGTTTAACTAATTGCCTCACCTTGAAATTCCTGCTTAAATTTAATTGGTTGTTTCTGTGTCACATGAGAAGCCCTGACTGCAAGGCATGCTTGAAAATATTGGCACCCCAATTTAATTGGGGTTCTATTTATTTGTAAAGGAAACTGGGAGACTCGAGACTGGAAAGTTAGCCAAAAACATGTGCCACTGTGTTCAACATGATATATTTGAATTTCTCTCATATTAAAACCTGAGAAGATTTGTAGCTTTTTTTATTACAAAATATGTGTTTGTACATATATGAAGAAGTAGAAAACATATATATGTAACAACAACACAAAAGGAAAATGTTACCACTATTCATTATGCAAAGAATCATATGATTAACAAATTACATTTTGTCATTTTCCCCCAATCCTGCTCTTGGCTCCCCATCTCTTGACCGTTTCATCACAATATCAGGGAGCAGTAATAAAAATAAAGTCTATATGACCTAGCAATTTCTGTTTTCAAACACATTTGGCTATACAAAAGGTTAGAACTAATACAAAATTAAGATTTGAATTATTGAGACAATGCAAATGTTTTCTTCTATAATAATTTTCTTCTGTAAATTTAGCTTACATCCTAAAAATAATGCAGACTTTGAATTTGGAGTAAGCCACTAGGTAACTATGACACTAAAAATGTTTCTTTTGTCTTTGTGTAAGTCAGGAAACAAATTTTTTCTCCACATAGTATCAAGGAAATAGATTGATTTGGGGTCCTTGTCCTGATATCTGACTCAGTATATATCCTTACTTTATTTTTATAAAATAACTACAGAACACTTATCTGGGCTTATTTGCAGCAATTACATGTGAGGATTGAGGATTCAGTAAACAGTTTTTGTAACAACTGTGATAGCATCTCAGAGGCTTTTCTTAAATCTGCTTCAGAAGTGGGACCTTTCCAAAACCCACTGTATTTGGAGATGCCATTGAAAAACAGTGGTGTTGTTCTGAAAAGCTTAAGAAATAATATAAATAATGCTTTTATTTTGTTACAAATATAAAAAGGAAGAAACTGGAATGTTCTAAGAAATGGTTTCTGCATGATTCCATTCTATTAACACTAAACTTCATTATTTAAATATATTTTAAGTATAATGTGTTATTGGTGTATTAAGAATTAATGTCTAGTAATTACTAATGAGAATTAGAATATATTCTATATTGTACTTCTTAGCCCAATACCATTTTTCAAATGCTGAAAATGAAATATTATGTACAAAAAACTCCAAAGCCAGGCCTTATTCTTTTTGCAATTTGTGTTGTTGGTTTTCTCTTTAATTTTAACCTTGACAAGTCAAATTGTGATTAGGATGCCCACAAATTGTTGCAGTTTTTATAAGATAAGTGAGTGAGACAAATTAGAGTACTTTTACCCTCATGGTATCATAAACCAATATATTATAAATCTGTACTCAATATGGTAGCTATTTAAATACTTGAAAAGGTAGCAAGTCTAAGTAGAGACATACTCTAAATTTAAATAAGATTTCTAAGAATTTTCTCACGAAAAATGCAAAATATCTCAGTAATTTTTATATTATTTACATGATAGAATTATAATGCTTTGAATATATTGATTTATATAAAATACACCATCAAAATTCATTTTGTCATTTAGTGTATTTTTATGTTTTAAAATTCAGCTTTTAGAAAATTGAGAAATTGCACGTGATTGGCATATTTTTATTGAATGGTGCTGTTCTAGGTTCTGTATTTCCTCCCTCTTTTTCTCTTCTGGTTTCCCATAATAGCGTGGAATATGAAATGGGCTGGATTAACACCAAAAACATAAGAGGAGTTTGGCATTGACTTCACAGAAAGCACTCCTGGGCAATGAAATTCCTGTTTGGAGATAAAGATGTGATTTCCAAACTTGACTCTGATTGTAAGAATTACCGCTAATTTTTTTAAGAACACAGTTTCTGAAGTTTCTCTTTTTGAGATTCGTCTTCCAGGTCAAGGAGAACATTCAGGAGTTTGTGTTTTTAGCAAAAGCCCCAGCTGAGTTTTCTGACTAAGAAAGTTTGGAAACCGCTAATACACAACTCTTTATAAATTGATTTGAAAATTAAATTTCATTACTATGTATCACAGGTTTCTTTGTACTGGAAACAAAAATCTACAAAACAAATCTTTTAAAAAGTGTAGTTTTGAGGAAGAAGTTCTAGAATGGCATTCTGGTCTATTCCTTTATAAAAATAGCACTAGCTTTATGTATACATTTATTATGACATCAATTAGCCATAACACAAACTTTATCTAGTTCATATAGTTGGTTCTGTTCTTAATGAACTATTATAAAATGGAAGTCTTATGTTTAACAGAGGAAGTTTATTTAAAAAAATAAAATGGGTAGTACAGAGCTTTTGGTAAATAGGAATTATTGAGGTGGGGGATGGTGCTGGTGATCTGGATAATATTTTGGAAATGGAGTGAGCAAGAGTCCTGACAAAATGGTGTTGGATACCCTAAGTGAGTGTTACTTTACCCCTGTTTCATAACATTCTCTTTTCAGGTATCAAATGCAAAATAATTTTAGATTGATATAACCAAAAGAGAAGAGGAAAAAGAAAGGAAGGAGAGAAGAAAGGAGGGAGGGAGGGAAAAAGGATGGAAGGAAGGCAAGCAGGCAGGCAGGCCTCCCTTGAGTACTAGACAATAAGTGCTTTGCTGTTCGGCTAACATGCATTATCAGTTGCCCAGGGTAAATGAAAACAAGGCTATATGCAGGGCTGTTTATTCAAATATTGTCTATTTATAGACATTGTATTTTTATAGTATCCAAAGCACTCTCAAAGTGACCTCTCCCAGGTTCGGTCCTGTGGTCTGTTGGAGGTAAATGAAGAGGCATGCAGCAGGCATTTTGGGCAAATGCCGATTATACAGGGAAAATGCTTCACTTCCTATAGGAGCCCACGCTCCAAATGCTGCCCATTCTTTCTCCAGGTCTGCGTATGGTCATTTCACTGCTCATTAGCATCTCCACTTGAAAGACAGGAGAGGAAAAAGTGAAATCCAGTCTTGTCAGTGTTACTATACTCCTGGCAACTGAGGAAAGCTGGGATAGGGTGAAGAGGAACCTGAATGTCACAGGTGGATGGTCAAAGACTGCTCTGCTTGTTTATTTTACAAATGACAAAATGGGTCCTCAGGAGAGCCACGGTTCAAGGTCATATGGTCAGAGCTAAATCTCTGAATCTTAAGTAGAGTGGTCTTTGGTTCTTTCTCATAATTACAAGGTGGTTTGTGACGTGGATGGATTGAATGGACAAATTCATTTATGCATTTGTCACTTGTGCCATGAATCATTGAGGGTAAACAGCATTCCTTTTCAGAGCCTGATTTAGATTTGAGCCCACACAGTGAAAACTGCAAGTGACCTGTTTCCATATCTAAACATCCACATTTACAACGTATTTCCATACTAAACACCCACATTTAGGAGAAATTTACACATACCACTTATACACACTTTCTCTCTTTCCCTCTCTCTCTCACACATGCCACCCTAATTTGAACTAATCTAATTTAAGTCTATCACCCAGTTTTTCAATACCACACAATAGACAACCCGTTCTTAAATAAACTGCATCTGGTACTGCTTTCCCACATCATTCATACAAATGGGACAAGATGGTCCAAGCAACAAAAGGCTGGTAATTAGAGTTTCTTCCCTTAGCAGCTTGAAAATAGAAACCCACTTGGAGATGTGAGCCAGCCTCGCCATTCTCAGTTCGGTCCTTTTCCACTCCGCCTCCAAGGTTCAATAGGAATCAAACTTGCTTCTGCCCAGGTCAGGGATATTTCAATGTCTCACTAAGCATAAGATATAATGATCATTATTAAATTTTCATCCTTAAAATGGATTTTTAAGTAACATTTTTATAATAATAGTGATAAAAGTAAATAGGGTGAGGCAATTAGAAACAGTGCAAATAGAATAACCTTGCGCTAAGGTAGACCCACCTTCATCTTTTGTGATCTTGAACAAATTACAGAGGTTACTCTCTGACACTCAGTTTCCCCTTCTGTACAATTAAGCAAAGAATGTAAGTAAAAATTTTAAAACTGTGTAAATTAAGTAAATAATAAAGAATGTGAGAACAAGAGAGACTAAAATGAATTACCCAGGATAAACACATCTTACGTGGAAGACAGGATTCAAACTCTTGCCTTCCGATTGTGTAAATGCACTTGCCACACACAGTGGGGGTAAGGGTTCACTCTTGGGCAAGGCTTGACAAATGGACAAGAAATGTCACTCCCTCTACCTTTGAATCGTGTCTTCTTCATAGGAATTTCTGCCTACCCCGGAGAAGCTGAAGCACTTTCTTGTGATACTTAATTTTTCATCTGCTGATTTCTAGAAAACTTTACTCTCCACTATGACTGCCATCATCGCACGGGTGTTCATTTTAATTACAGTTTGCAAATAGAGATTTATGTAGCCTTTTTAATTCATGTGTGCAATTTCATTTTATCACATAAGAAAACAAAGGCAAATTCATAGATGGCAAGAATAGTGAACAAAAGGTATGTGGTATTAAAAACGCTGTTCTGTTTACTAAAACAACCATACCAAGTATTTTTTAATTTAGTCGTAATTATATCCAAATAGTTTTGTTGTGTATAACAAACGTGTACAGATTTTATTGTGCCCTGTGACAGTGCTGATTTCTCAACTGAAATAATTTACAACTCTATAAAATCCTTTCACTTTGGTTTTGGAAGAGTTGGGATACTTCTCTAGCAAAGGTTTCTTCGTTGTCTAAACACGAAATGAAGCTCTACCAAATTTGACAATATTCCAGTTGAAGTTGAAGAATACTAAATTTCTTATTCACAAATAACAGTGGAATGCAGACGTGGAATGCAGTTCCAAAATGAGCAATGATTAATTATCTCATGGGAAGCTGTGAAAGCATTTTTCCTATCCACCGGTTTGCATTCCAAGACACTTGAAATAAATGATACCTTACACACCATATCACATATGGAGATATTCAGTCAGTACTCGGATTTGTCAAATTTCAGGAAGGCTAAACAATGGCAAACCCTGAGAAAAATGCTTTTGTTTCTTGATGTGCTGTCTTGAGAAGTTACATTTCATTTTAATTATGGCAGGGACAATAATGTGTCTTTTTATGGACTGCAACAAACATGGATATTTCCTAGATTGTTGTCATGTCTATTCTATGTAATTGTAAAGAAATATATTATCTTCACTATAAAATCAAGCTGAAAATTGAAACCTTTTGAAATTTATTTTTTTATGGAAGACTTAGGCTTTCTGCTAAATTCTGGAATCATAATTGGTTTGCACAGTTATTAAAACATCCTGATTTTAAATATTGACGACTTTACTCATACACAGAAAAATTTCTGTGTCTAGACAGTTTTTTAGAAAACTGTTTAAAAAATTAAAAATCTGGGAAGAAAATGAAATTTTCAGGAAGATGGTTATAGTGAATCCTCTAGGTGTTCCACCCAGATCCTCTCTGACCACTTTTCCCATTTTAGGTGCACCTGTTCTTCTCTCACATTTGGTTCTTTGATTCTAAGGTGCCCACCTGTACCTGCCGTTTTCTGTGGAGGACTGTCCCTAGGTTCCTGGAGCTGATTTACTCACAGATACAGAGGGCTAGAAGTATCTAGGAGGGTTATATCCCCCTCACCGTGG
This sequence comes from Lepilemur ruficaudatus, assembly GCA_963574885.1. NCBI lineage: Eukaryota > Metazoa > Chordata > Mammalia > Primates > Lepilemuridae > Lepilemur > Lepilemur ruficaudatus. The sequence continues at coordinate 87,081 of CAUYRT010006315.1, read as the reverse complement.
GGAGAAGGGAGGCTTAGCAATAACTTGCAGCCGTCTTGCCTTAGTCTAGACAAACTGGCGTAACTAAAATCCCAAAGCGCCCTGCAGAATTTGTCTGAGACTGGGAGTTTACCCAAATTCCCACCCTTCCCTCTTTTCTCCCTCTTCCCTGTTCTATCCACTAACACCCTTCCTTTTTTCTCCTGGAATCACTTCCCCAATCAATTATTTGCATGCAAATCCTTAAGCACTTACATTTGCTTAGGCCTGGTAGCTTTCAAAGCATTTTACAAACATTATGTTATTAAACTTCTCAGGTGGAAAAGTGAGCAGGCAGATAAGTGGACATTTTTATCCTTATATTAAAGATGAGGAAACAAAGGCTCAGAGATTGAGTGACTGCCTCTTCACACAGACAGTGAGATGGGACTCCCATGACAGTGTTCTATTGAGTGTATTTCTACTTCCAGGGTTGGAAAAATCATCATCTGATTCAGCTGGCCTGTGTGAACTGCCCTGCCTGTCACCCATGCACATATGGTTTATGTTGCACATGCTGTGTTTTATAAATCAAAATAGGTCCATTCTGAACATAAAGTTCCTTTTCTGTAAGATAAGGTATTGGTTCAAATGTTTTATAATATATTATTTATTTGTAAGTGTGTATTATATAAACCTTGCTTTACTAGGTGCTTTTGAAAGGATCAGAGCCTTCTGCTTTAGGATTCTTGAGCAAAGCAAAAATAAGTCATTTTGGGAACAATAATGGAAAATTCTCTCCAAAGGAGTAATATGAAATTATTTGGTGATTGGATTTATCAAAGAAAGCACTGCATCTCCACAATTAAAGCTCAAAGACTTTCTTATTATTCTTCACTTTTTTGGAAACAATATTTAAATATATACTAAATCCTTTGTAAGTATAAACTCTTGGACAATATTGAGATTGCAATTTATATTGGCTAATGTGCATCAATTTACCATGACATTAATTAGATTTTATGCAACATTTCCTCATCTTTAAGACTTGACATTTCTGTAGTCTGTCATTGCCCAGTGACAGTGTGATGTAGTTTGAGAAATCTGACAAGTTTCCCACAAAGTTGAAAACTATATTCTTTCCATTCCATGGAATGATACAATTTTACAATTGTTTATGTTTTCCTTTTAGTGTTTAGGAGACAATAATTCCTTATAGATGATTTGTTTTCTAAATCACCCAAATTCCAATACCTCTAAGATAACAATAAGAATAATTTTCTATAGTTTCCAATTTTAAGATGGCAAGTAATCTGTCCTCACTCCTCAAGTTTGATTAAAAGATACAAAAATATGAAAATATGAGAGGAAAAACTATTTATGGCTTCATTAGAAATAGAGAAAGAAACAGTCAATGGTCCAGGAACTCCCAATAATTTCTGGAGTATATAAAACAAATGGCATCACACTGATAGAGAGTAATAATCACTGAGCAGCCTGAAACCCATATCGGTTAGGACAATACACAGGCTTTCCAGAAAAAAAAATCACTGAAAATCCAGCATGGATTTTTAGTGGGAAGTTCGATGTTCTGTGGGTACCCAGAGGCTATACCGGTTCCCCAAGCCACATCAGCTGCGTGAACTTTTAGTTCACGCCATTGTGGTCTTCCTGTTAAATATAGTGATGGGTTTACTATAATAGATTCAAATCATGAGTGTTTTGGCTAGAAAGAGGAAGGAAACAGTGCCTCAGCTAAGTTCCAGTTACATAAACTGGAAGTTCACAATTAAAAAATGATAGATGAAAAGGTCAAGAGATTGACTTGATAATCAAAGATCTCTCAATAAGAAAAACCCAGGACCAGATGGTTTCACTGGTGAATTTTACTAAACACTTAAAGAAGAATTAACAGCAGTCCTTCTAAAATTCTTCAAAAACTGAAAGAAGAGGGAAGACTTCCTAACTCATTCTATGAGGCTAGTATTACCCTGATACCAAAGACAAACATCAGAAGAAAACTATAGACCAATATGCCTGATAAATATCTATTCAAAAATTCTCAAGAAAATACTAGTAAACCAAATCCAGCAGCATATTAAGAGAATTATGCACCAGGATGGAGGGTGATGTATTCCGGAAATGCAATGGTGATTCAACATGTAAAAATCAATCAATGCAATATATAGTATTAATAGAATGAAGGAGAAAGGAACCACGGGGTCATCTCAATTCAAGCAGAAAAATCATTTCATAAAATAATAAAACAAAACAAAATTCAAGCTAATAATAAAAGGTAAGTCCCTCAATATAGTAAAGGGCATTTATGAAAAACCCACAATTAATACTATACTCAATGGTGAAAGAGTAAAGGCTTTACTCCTAAGACCAGGAATAACACAGGATTCTACTACTGGAAGTTCCAGAAAGAGCAATTAAGCAATATAAGAAATAAAATACATACAAATTGGAAAAGAAAAAGTAAAATTATCCCTATTTGCAGATCACATGATATTTTATATGGAAAATCCTAAAGACTCCACAATAAAACTCTTAGAGCTAATAAACAAATTCAACAAAGTTGTAGGATACATGCTCAACATAAAAAATCAATTGTATTTTTATATATTATTATAGTAATGAATAGGCAATTCTAAAAGGAAGTTAAGAAAACAATTCCCTTTACAATAGCAGAAAAAATATTTAAGAATGAATTTAACTAAGTGTTCAACTTGTATACTGACAACTATAAGCATTGCTAAAAAAATTTTAAAGAAGATCTAAGTAAATGGAGGGAAATCCCATGTTCCTAGATTAGATGACGTGATATTGTTAAGATTGGCAACACTACCCAAAGTGATCTACAGATTCAATGCAATTCCTATCAAAATCCCAGAAGACTTTTTGGCACAAATGGATAAGCAGATCCTAAAATTCATATGAAATTATAGGGCATCCCAAATAGCCAACAAAATCTTAAAAAAGGAAAACAAATTTGGATATTATAGCACCTAATTTTAAAACATACCACCAAACTATAATAAAAAATATGGCACTGGCATAAGAATAGACATAAGGATAGATAAGTAGATTAGAATTGATAGTCCAGAGATAACCCATAAATCTGTGGTTTGTTGATTTTCAACAAAGGTACCAATACCTTTCTATGGAGAAAGAATAGTCTTTTCAACCAATATTTCTGGGACAACTGGATATCCACATGCAAGGGAAAAAACTGGATCTCTACCTCATATATACAAAACTTAAAATGGATCAAAGGCTTAAATGTGAGTGCTAAAGCTATAAAAATCTTACTAGAAAATATAGAGGTAAATCGTTCTGATTTTAGATTTGGCAATCAATTTTTAAATATGATTGCAAAAGCAAAAGTAACAAAAATAGATAAATTGTACTATCAAAATTAGAAATTTTGTGCATCAAATAACATTCAAGAATGTGAAAAAAACATGCTACAAAATGGGAGAAAGTATCTGAAAATCCTATGCCTATAAAGGCCTAAAATTCATAATATTGAAAGAACTCTTATAACTTAATAACAACAACAAAAAAACAACCCAATTGAAAAATAGTTAACAGACATTGCTCCAAAGAATATATATAAATGGCCATATATAAATAGACAAAAAGCACGTGAAAAGATGCTTAACATCATTAGTTATTAAGGAAATGTAATCAAAACCAAAAACATAACCACTTCATACTCACTGGCTATAATTTAAAAAACTGAAAATAAATGTTGGTGAGAATTTTGAGAAATTTGAACACTCACATTGCTGGTGGGAATGTAAAATGCCACAGCCACTGTGGAAAAATAGTTTGTCAGTTACCATATGACCCAATAATTCCACTTCTAGATCTATACCCAAAAGAATTGATAACAGGTGTTCAAAAAAACATGTGCAGGAATTTTCATAGCAGCACTATTCCCAATCGCCAAATGGTGGAAACAACCCAATTATCTATCAACTCTTGAAAAGATAAATAAATGTAGTACATCCAGACAATGGAGTATTCTTTAGCCACAAACTGGAATGAAATTCAAATACACGCTATAATGTGGGCGAACCTTAAAAACATGCAAAGTAAAAGAAGCCAGACACAAAGTGTCACATATTATATGCTTCCATTTATATGAAATATTCAGGTAAATAGACACATAAAGGAGATTAATGGTTTCCAGACACCAAGGAGAGAGGATAATGGAAAGTGGCTGCTTAATGTGTATGGGACTTTATTTTGGGGATAAAAATATTTTGGAACTAGATAAAGGTGATTGTTGCACAATATTGTGAATATACAAAATGCCACTGATTTGTACATCTCAAAAATGGTTAATTCTATGTAAATTTGACCTCAAAATATAGTGTAGCACAGAATTGTTAAATAGCCCCCAAGATTCCATCTTCTATTGAACATGACTTATATGATGTCCCCCTTCTTTAAGTGGTAACAGAACCTATGAATATAGTGAGATATCACACCCATGTTTAGGTTACATTATGTGGCTAAGATAAAGGAATTTTACAGACATAAGTAAGGTTCCTATCTAGTTGCTTCTGAGTTAATAAAAGGGAAATTATCCTGGTGGGCCTGACCTAATTAGGTGAGCCATTCAAAGGGAAAAGAAACTATGGCAGATGTTCTCCTGCTAGCCTTTAAGAAGCAAGCTCCCATGCTGTGAGAGGAGGGGTCACATGGTTAAAGACCTGAGGATGTTCTCTAGGAGTTGAGAGTGGTCCATGGTCTATACTCTAGACCTACTCTAGAGCTACAAATAAAACAGGGACCTCAGTTGTATAGATTTATGAATATGAATCATGCCAAAAATCAGTTAACTTGGAAATGGGTCCTAAGGCTCAGAGAAGATAACAGAGCTAGCTAATGTCTTGGTTTTAGCCTAATGAGGCCATGAGCAGAAGAACAAGCTAATCTATGTTGTGAGAGAATATCTGTGATTGGGTTTTTTTATGACAAATTTTTTTTAATGGAGTCTTAGGTTCATAGCAAAACTAAGAGGAAGGTAAAAAGATTTCTCATATTTCCTATACCCCAACATATGCATAGCATCCTCCATTATCAAAAACCCCTACCAGTACATTTGTTACGGTTGATGAACCTACATTGACACATCATTATCACCCAAATGGCATAGTTTACATTAGGCTTCACTCTTGGTACTGTATATTCTATGAATTTGAACAGATGTGTAATGACATGTATCCACCGTTACAGTATCATACTGAGTATTTTCACTGCCCTAAAAATCCTCTGTGCTCTACCTATTCATCCCCTACTCCACCAAACTTCTGAAAACCACTAATATTGTATTGTCTCCATAGTCTTGCCTTTTACATGTCATATAGTTCAAATCTTACAGTATATAGCCTTTTCATATTTGCTTCTTTCACTTAGTAATATGCATTTAAGCTTCCTTCATATCTTTTCACAGTGTGGTAGTTCTTTTCAGCTCTGACTAGTATTCCATTGTCTGAATATACCACAGTTTATTCATTCACATTTAGAAGGACATCTTGGCTGCTGCAAAGTTTGGACAATTATGAATAAAGCTGCTATAGACATCTGTGTGTAGGGTTTTCTGTAGACATAATTTTTCAACTACTTTGTATAGATACCAAAGAGTGTGATTACTTGATCATATGCTAGGAATATGTTTAGTTTTATAAGAAGCTACCAGGCTGGCCAAGCACGGTGGCTCACGCCTGTAATCCTAGCACTCTGGGAGGCCGAGGCGGGCGGATCACTCCAGGTCAGGAGTTCAAAACCAGCCTGAGCAAGAGCAAGACCCTGTCTCTACTAAAAATACAAAGAAATTAACTGGCCAACTAGAAAAAAATATTTAAAAAATTAGCCGGGCATGGTGGCTCATGCCTGTAGTCCCAGCTACTTGGGAAGCTGAGGCAGGAGGATCACTTGAGCCCAGGAGTGTGAGGTTGCTGTGAGCTAGGCTGATGCCATGGCCCTCTAGCCCAGGCAACACAGTGAGACTCTGTCTCAAAAAAAAAAAAAAAAAAAAAAAGAATAAGCTAGCAGGCTGTCTTTCAAAGTGGCTCTAACATTCTGCTTTCCCATGAGTAATGAATGAGAGTTCCTGTTGCTCCACATCCTCATCAACACTTGGTATTGTCAGTGTTATGGATTTAGGCCATTCTAATAGGCTCATAGTGGTATCTCACTGTTGTATGAATTTGCATTTCCCTGGGGACTGTGATGTGGAACATCTTTTCATAGTCTTATTTGCCATTTGTAGATCTTCTTTGCTGAGATGTCCGTTAGGCTCTTTGGCCCATTTTTTAATCAGGTTTTTTCTTATTCTTGTGCTTGAAGAGTTCTTTGTATATATTAGATGACAGTCCTTTATCAGATATTCTTTTGCAAATATTTTCTCCTTCTCTGTGATTTGACTTATCTCTTGACAATGTCTTCCATAGTATAGGAATTTTTAATTTCACTGAAGCCCAGCTTGTCAATTCTTTCTTTCATGGATCATGCCTTGGTGTTGAAGCTAAAATGTCATCACCAAATGCAAGGTTATTTAGATATTCTTCTATGTTATCTTCCAGGAGTTTTGCATTTTAAATTTAGGTCTATGATCCATTTGAGTTAAGTTTGTGAAGGGTGTAAGGTCTGTGTCTAGATTCATTTTTTTTTTTTTTTTGCAGGTGGATGTCCAATTGTTCCAGCACCACTTTTTGAAAGACTCTTTTATACATTGTATTGCTTTGCTCCTTTGACAAAGATCTGTTGACTATATTTGTGTGGGTCTATTTTTCTATTATATTACAGTGATCAATATGTCTATCACTGGCAATACCACACTATCTTGATTACAGTAGCTTTATGTAAGTTTTGAAGTAGAGTAATATCAGTCTTCCAAATGTGTTCTTTTCTTTCAATATTATGTTGGCTATATGGATCTTTTGCCTCTCCATATAAACTTTAGAATTATATAAATTTTGTGGGTATTTTGTCAATCTCCACAAAATAACTTACTTGGATTTCAAGTAGGAGTGCACTGAATTTATAGATCAAGACAGGAAGTACTGCTGTCTTCACAATATTGAGGCTTGTTATCCACAAATATGAATTGTCTCTCCATTTATTTAGTTATTCTTTAATTTCTTTCATCAGAATATTGTGATTTTTCTCATATAGGTCTTGTATATATTTCATTAGACTTATACCTAAGTATTTCATTTTAGGGGATGCAAATGTAAATTATATTGTGTTTTTAATTCTAAATTCCACTAGTTCATCACGGGCATATAGAAAAGCAGTTGAATTTTGCATACTAGCCTTGTATCCTTCAGCCTTGCTATAATTGATTATTAGTTTTAGAAGTGTTATTGTTGGTTCTTTCTGATTTTCTACATAGACAATCATGCCATCTGTGAACAAAGACAGTTTTACTTCTTCCTTCCCAATCTGTGTATCTTTTATTTCTTTTTCTTGTCGTATCGCTTTAGCTAATACTTCCATTACAATGTTGAAAGGAAATAGTGAGAGAGGACATTCTTGTCTTACTCCTGATCTTAGTGGGAAAGCTTCTTATTTCTCACCATGAAGTATATTAGCTGTAGGTTTTTGTAAATATTCTTTATAATATTGTGTGATTTTTTTTCTTTTGTAGGCTGTTGATGTGAAGGATTACATTAATTGATTTTTAAATTTTGAACCAGTTTTGCATACATGGGATAAACCCACTTGGTAGTGATGTAATTCTTTTTATACATTTTTGGATTGGATTTGCTAACATTTTGTTGAAGATTTTTGCATCTATGTTCATGAGATATATTGGTCCGTATTTTTCTTTTCTTTTAATGTCTTTGTCTGTTTTTGGTGTTCAGGTACTGCTGGCCTCATAGGATGAGTTAGGAAATTTGTGCTGTTAATGCTGCTAAATTTGTAGGAATTTGTTACACAGCAATAGAAAATTAATATTGACAGATTCTCCAGCAATGAGGTTCTCCAGTACACTCTGACTTTGGGATAGCTAAGAACTAGGAAAATCTATCAGAACTTGGTATAAAACAAAACAGAAGAAAAAAAAAAGCCACTGGTCACAGTGTTTACCTACAGGTGCCAATTGGGAGAAAAAACTGAGAGTTATCTGGACTTTGCTATTATGATATTGTTGCTGCCCCATTGGACCGCTAGTGATAAATATTTCTATTTGAGTGGATGACCATACACCACTAGATCTTTCAAATGTACGCCTTAGACTCTCTTACTTGTCTTTGTGGGTAACTACCAGCTTTTGCTTTCTGAGTCTTGAATTAATATTCTCTTATCTTGTTAAAAATAATAATTTCTGTTGCCATTGTCAATGGAGCACATCTTTGCTCTTCCATGCTGGTTGATCATTGTCCCCTTCACCACATTTGAGTACCTATAATTTGAAGGGACAGAAGTGGGAGAAAAGCTTTTTAAGAATTTGTTTGCCAAGTAGTCAGAGTCAGAATTTCTTAACACAAATTCACTGAGAGTTAGGCACCCTATAGACGTCTTGTTCCCTTCTTAATTTTTTCCCCACAAGGAGACATCCTGACCTTCCTCCTCTATGGAAATAACACTTTTATTATTTTTTTTTTACTTGTGCTTATCTTTCCTGTTTCAGGAGCCAAGACATAGAATTTTTTTTTCTTTTAGCTTGTTTTCTCCCTGAGTGACATCAAAAGTTCACTGCCTCCTTCCTGTCAATTATTTTCAGACCCAGCTTTCCTTGTGCACACAGCTACCACTTCACCAAAGTGGAGCAGATGCTAATGGCCATGTACTCTGCCCTCAGCCAAGTGTCTGGCAGTGGCCACAAATAAAACCATCTGTTACTGGGGTGATTCTGTAGCCTGTCACTGCTGTAATTTGGGGAAGCACATACTTTCCAGGCTTCTCTGTTATTTGAGATCCAATGGGGCCCTGGAGGCCTACAACAACTGGGTACATAATTACATGAAAAAAATTTAGATGGCTTTTCCATTCACACTGGGTGATCTTAGTCAGGCAAATACTGTTGTTAGATAACTAAACCTGAAGGGTGAGCTGAGGACAACCAGGGGTTGAATACTCTAACTTAAGATTTAAACTCTTCTATTTTTAAAAACTTCTTCATTTTGTTTCAATTAAGGATCACATATGAATAATTTCATTCAGTACTCAATACATAGTGGATACTGACTATGTGAGTATGAGCTAACAAATTGACCCTTGGTAGAAAATGTAGAGGAAGGAATGAATGTGTCATGGGTGTCTATAATTTGTGAATACCTGAGGTCATTATTTCACTTAATTGTCATAATAACATTGTGTGATATCTGACAATATCCATAGTCTTCAGATGAAGCTCAGAGAAGTAGACATAAGATCACAAAGTAGAGGTAAGTGGCAGAACTAGGGTTCAAATTCAGGATTTTTAAATCTCAAATTCTTTTCCCTTTCTATTACACCCCTAGAGTGAACAGCAGCAGCAGCAGCTTCAAAGATTATCATTTTTTAATGTTATCACCTCTGAGGTCACTCTTTCTTCTATGCCCACCTACCATGCTCAGGGTTCATGATTAGGATTACTGTTCTTATTTTTAAAAAGACCCCCAAAGCTAGCTAGCCCCTTCTATCATCTGAGAACACTGTGAGAAGCCACTGTCTATGAAACAGGAAGTGGGCCCTACCAAATGCCAAATCTGTTGGCACCTGGGTCTTGGACTTCCCAGCGTTAGAACTGTGAGAAATCAATTTCTGTTGTTTATATGCTACCCATTCTATACAGCGGCCTGGGCAGACTAAGATAACCTCTCAATCCACTTTATTTTCTATCCTCTGAGTGACAGTCTGGCAATGATATGTCTCAGAGCCCAGAAACCCTCACTAGTTGGCTTTCTAGAAGAGAAGCTCCCAATGATCTAAACCCCACCCATTTCTCCTTTAAATTTAAGCTCTCTTTGGTTTAAAACTTCTCATTTCTTCTCCCTTACTTATCCCAACACTCCTACTTCCCCAACCTGGCAAGTTGCATATAGTGGCAGAGAACATGATGGTAGAGATTGGGTGATGCCTTCTGTCACCAGAAGAAACTTTGCTCCCCACACAGATTCCTTCATTTGTTTTTCTTGATTAATCTGGCAGCAGAAGTTTTAAATATCTATAGTCATTCTCTGTTCCCCTCTCCTCTGTATCTTCTTCCCCATTATGCCCTTAACCCTTGATGGGTGGTAGGGAGAGTAGCCAATAAAGCCTAGTTTTCATAACTAATTTTACTCTATCTCAATGAGGTATGATAGAAAAATGGGTACATAACTCCCTATTTGACAATATTGCAGATGAAAGGAGGTCTAGAAATCCGTGACTTGTCCTGAGGATGGTTCCATTACCGTATAACAATAGATCCAACTCTGTGGATTTCAGCGACCTGGTCAAGCTATTTTAAGCTACCTCACAGAATGTTGTGCTTATTTAATGGTATGCCTTTTTTTCAGTAGGCAGTGAGTGCCCTAAGCACAGAATCATTTCAAAAACATCTGTAAAATCTAACATCTGTTGTGCTCCCATCTTTTGCAGCTTGACTTGTACAAAACTTCAGCATGTCCTGTAGTCTGTGTTGGCCTTAGTTTCCTTATCTGAAGGAGTTCAGCCTTATAAATAGAGGTTCCTACTTTGCAGACAGAACTTTCTATGGAAACACTTCTCAAACTTTAACATACATACAAATCACCTGGGATTCACTCAGATTCACTAGGTCTGGGTCAGTGCCTGAGAATATGCATTCCTAGTAAGCTCCCAGGTAATGGTAACATTGCTGGCCCCAGGATCACATTTTGATACAAATGATCTATAGTTCTTTATTCCCTTGATCTGCAAAATAGGTTATCAAAATAACTCACTACTAAAATAAGCAGAATTGTGTGATTTATAAAACTTTCTCTTATTATTCCACTTGAGTCTTATCCTGTGGAGTAACTAGGACATTTATTATTTTCACTATTTAATAAATGAGGAACCCAAAGCATAGAGTTCTTTAGTGGCCTTCCATAGCTAGTTGGTGACAAAGACAATGCATAAACCTGCTCTTTTGGCTCTTTGTCTGATATTCTTTCTGCTATGGTCCATTGACATTCAATTTTATAGGGTAATATTAACCTTTATGTGATATTATTGCAGAAATTATCTCACTTAGAAACTATGGTGGCTATGTGTTCTGAAATCTTAGATTAATGTGAGCCAGTCCTTACACCCCCGGAAAATTTGGTGTAAAATATTTGCATTAGGTAGGCACGTTTTCCTGAGGAGGATCCATCATTGCTTTAATCAAATTTTAAGAAAGGTTAATGTCCAACCCAAAATTTTGAATGCTGGTCAGGGATTAGTTAAAATGTACAAAACTAAAGGAATCAAGGGCATTTTTTTTTAAGACGAAGAGAATTATTTGGCATAAAATAGCTGTATGTTCCAGATGAAAGCTTTTCTTTCAGTTGTAAGAATCTGTATATTGAACTTTACTCAATTGGGAGTAGCGGTCCACCTTTGAGGAGTGAGCAGCATGGGGAGTGACTAAAAGGGGATCTGGGGCATATGCAAGTCTCCTGCCTTCCCGAACTGGACATCTACTTTAGGTTTCCACCACTTCCACAGGCTCAGAAGGTCCTTAGCAGTTCAAAGATCTTGCAGACCTGGAATCCACATTCTTTCTGTAAAGAGCCAGCTAGTAAATATTTTAGGCTTTGTGCGCCATATGGTCTCCAGCCCAAGGTACTCAACTATACCAGTGTTGCCTGAAAGTTACCATAGACAATAAGCAAATAAATAGTTGTGGGCTATCTTCCAATAAAAGATTATTTACAAAAACAGGTGGCTGGCCAGATTTGGTCTGTAGGCTGTAGGGAGGGTGGGGGAAGGCCTTCTGTAAACAAAAGTTTACTTCCTTAGAGGCAGAGAGTGTTTGTCAGGACTCTATAAATCCCCATGTTCTTCTTTTAGTAGAAGGGGGAAAGTGCTCTGCTGAAGAAGAGCATGTCTTTGTCATTGAATATTAAAGTCAGGAGGGGCATCAGAGTGTATTTACCCCAACACTTCATTTTATGGATATGAAAATTAAGGCCCAGAAAAGCAAATTTCTGAAAACAATATAACTTATTGATGAAAGAAGCCCCAGATATCGGGTTCCCATTTTTTAACTATCAGATATCTTTTGCAGGAAAGGCCAAAGAGAAAATAAAAATAAATAACTCTAGGCTCAACCTGTAGACAGTGAGTTGTTAATAAACTTTCTAAACTTTATTTTAGTTTTCATTCAGATGCGTAATGTTAGCAACCATTAAATGATGAAAACCGTATGAGTTGCTAATGTTTTATAAACTATCCCAAGAGGAACTGGAGTCTCTAAGCACTGGCAGAGCTCCAGATTTTATCCCCAAAGCAGGATGGGAAGTTAAAGGAGCCAGATTTCTTCTTTTGGGAACCGCATTCCCCTTAAAACTTTCAGCTGAAACCCCTAAATAACTTAAGGGGTCAATTATCTGTAGTGAAGACATTTTTGTGGTACCTACTGCTTCCTGTCACTTTTATTCACACACAGGTAAATGTTTTTTCTTCTCTCCTGACTATCTCATATACCACTCCACATATGAGGTTTGTTTCTTAGTCTGAGCCACTAGAGGAATTTGTTTTTTATTAAAAAAGGATCCACGTGAGATCAAAACAACTTACTGGGTTAGAAGCAAAGTGATTGCTCTACCTAGTCATGTTGCAAAGAAGATATAAAAGAAAGCTTCTATTGTGTTCCTTTTATATACCTATGAAAAGGACAGAAAACATGAAATAAAGCTTATAAATTCTGCATTGACCTTTATAAAGACATTTACTTCCCATGGAAAGTATTTGTGATTTTTAGAGCTATCACCTCTGGTAAATTGAGAATGAAGTTGCTTGTTATTCTGAAGTGGTGCTATTGCCTGCTTGGCTCAAGTGCCATTAGTTCTGTGTATATTTTCATATTGGTTAATACTGTTTGTTTTGGGGCTCTTTTTGTTTGTTTGTTTTCTTATCCCTTGTTTTAACTTATCTGGCAACTTCAGAAGCAGATGCAAAAAAATACATAGACCTAAAATCAACAAGCTAAAAACCACAAGCCAGTAAAGTTGACATTCTATAAATTTGTAAGAAAAAAATTTAACTTCAATAATGGCGGAACTGCTTAAGAAAATCTGAGCATATGCCTAATTCCCATATTGAAGAGAAAAAAGTCAAACGTAAAAAGACCTAGTCTGCCAAGGTTTAAATAGCAATTCGTGCCTCTATTGCAATGATTTTCCTTGAGAAAACCTCCCATATGCTTGGTATGGAGTCCATCTGCAAATCTAATACCAAGATGCTCACTCTTCCCTTCCAGAAAAGCTGTGTTCTGACTGCACATCTTCTGTGCCCTAGAGAACTAATAAAGAAATGGCATTTTCTCTTCTTTATTTTTTAATAATATTTTTTTATTTTAAAAGAAATGCAAGTATAACTGTAGAAAAATTATAAACTTCAAAAAAATACAAAGAAGAAAAGCAATCATCCCAAATTTCATCACCCACTAACTCTGTGTGTGAGTTTTACATAAATAAAATCATAACTTTTCGCCTTTGTATAACTCAGTCTTACCATTCTTCTTCAAAACCATATATTTTAATAGCAGCATGATAAGAATTGGCATTTAATGTATCTTTAGGAACGACGTTTTTATTGAAAAAGCCATATATGCATAAATTTTTAAAAATCAGAGTATTAAAGACTGTTTAATGAAATCTGAATCTTTCCCCTGAGACTTCTTCCTCAGAGGCCAGCATTGTTAGCAATTTAGTATATGTCCTCCCAAAATTAGTCTTTTCTTCCACAAGCATAAGTGCTTGTGTGTGAGTGTTCGTGTGTATGTGTATGTATATGTGGATAAAAGGAACCTCAGGATATATACTGTTCTCTACATCTTGATCGTTTTATTTAATATTTGCTAAAGATTTCATATAGATCTATCTCAGACTATTAACAGCTTCAAAACGCTTCATTTTAAGGTCTGAGTATACTCAACTAATTTCCTGTTGAAGAGACTTTAGTCCTCTTACCAAATACTCTTGCAGTACTCTGACAACATTGACAAGTTAAAAGAAGCCAAGAAGTCACAGTAAGATCACAGAATATTCGTTAATTACGCCCCAAATATGTGATAAATGCAATAAAAAGGCAACAACCTTCTGCATACTTTAAGCATTTCTCATATTTGTTTAATATTTAATTTCATTTCTTTCCTTGCTTTATTCTTTTTTGACATAAATATGCAAATTAAGAATTTTCTAAATATAGGCAAATGAAGCTCTTTTCTGACCAATTAAGTCAGTGATGTTCATCTTTATTCTTCAGGGAGATTTATTTGTAGTAATGCAGTTAAAAGGTATCTATTAAGATTTTTGTTTTATTAATTTATATATTTAACAAATGAACACATGGCCATAGTATGAAAGTCAAATAGTGCTTTAAGATTTACAGCAACAAGAGCAAAACCAACATTCTTCCCTAACTCTCCCTACTTCCAAGTCCTGCTCCCTGGAATCTGCCACTTTCAATTGTCCTATATATTTCTTCCAGGTTTTATCTTTTTCTTACTAATAACAGGACTGCATTGCTCTTGGTTTCTTTATCATTTTAGGCTATATATTTAGAATTCCGAAATTAGAATGCCACATACACCCTCCCCATCCCCCAAAGATAATTATATAAAGATTTAATTAAAACAGTATGTTGTATTTTCTTTATTATGCCTTTGAACCTACTGTTCATGTTGGAGCCAATAATGGGCTATAATTGCTTTTGCTTTGTTGTATAATTTCTTTTTGTTTTTTGGAATTAAACATTGTTTTATTATTTTTTTTTACTTGCTTTTGGAATACTTTCCCCTAACCTTTCAATAGCTCTTGGTCTCATCTAGCTGCTCCATTTATTTTTTTATTCCTTCTTCCTGATGCCTTCTGCTCCAGCCCTAATCCACATCAGCATTCCTTGAGGCCTCCTGGGTAGCTGTTTGATCATAGCATCCCACTGGCCATCGTCTTGAAAATTTCTGAACTTCTAGTTCTAGCCGGTGTTGGATCCTACGATTCCTGTGTCTTACATTCCATATTGTCCCTAGCGTAAATATTGCCTCCTTTAGATGAAGCACCTCCTGCAGAGGAGAGGAAGAGTAGGGAGGAGTTTATTCTCTGGAAAATGTGGTGTCTCGAAAATGCTTTGATGCTAGCCTCATATGATATGCTTCATTGAGGGTCCTGTTTCCTTCTTTTTCATTTGTTTTATTTGGGTCTTATCCATCTGGAGTCATGTCATATGTCCTTCTATGTAGATAATTTTCCTTTGGGTAATTTGCTACCCTTAATTTATTTCTGGATCTTCTGTTAGACAGGTATCAAATGATGTACATTGAATCTCTGAGTTTGCTTTTATTTCTTTCTCACTTTCCATCTCACTGTCTTGCTATTTCTAGCCTTTGGAAGATATCTTTAACTTTACCTTTGAATACTTCTATTGAATATTTGATCATCCGTATCATAATTTTAATTTCCTAGAGCTCTTCTTAGCTCATTTCAATGGCATCATTTTTTGTTGTGTTTTAAATGGGTGTAAGATTAATTCCTGCTTCTATGAGGTCATTAACTATTGTTCTCTAAAAAAAAAAAAAATCTCCCTCTGCCTCTAACATTTTATCTCTTTGAATTATATCCTCAATTGTCTTGGTCTTTGCTTTTCGTGATGGAGGCTTTCCTCAAGTATGTGGTAATTTTTCTGTCCCTTCACATTTAAGAATGAAGTGCTAAAATTTTGATGGCAGAGCTTATGGACTGGTGACCTTCACTGTAGGGTAATTGGGTAGAAAGCTGGGTTTTCCTTGGCAGCTTCCAAAATATAAGTGTCTGAATGGCATTTCTCTGGGATCTTTCTGTTTCTCCTGAGAAGGAGATTCTACTTTCCTATAGGGCAGTGTGCGTGTGGTCATTGGTGTGTTAGATAGATAGTAATGACGGGCTAAGGAGCATGAGCAGAGGATGTGGGAATATGTATTCCCATCCAGTTTTCAGACTTTACCTAAATACTTTTTACTTTCGCTTCTCTTTTCTTACCCCTTCTCTGTGCCTCGTGTTCCCAAGTAGTAAGTCTTGAAGTCCATTTCCTCTGTTTGAGAACGAGGAGAGGAGGTGGAGGCGGCGTGCTCTCTGTTTGCACCTGTACCTTCTGAGGTACCTCACGCCTCCAATTCCTGAGCCTTTAGAGGATCTGGAAGTTCAGTACACTGACCTCTCCTCAGTACCTCCTGGATACTCGCTTTCAGCTTCCACTACTTTGCTTGATCAGGTATTTTTTCCTCTATTCTCTTTTTATCTTCCAAAAATGAGTTCACATCACTTACATATTGTTGTTTGCACTCTTATTTCTGTGCTCTTGTGGTTTATTACTATTTTTTATTCCTTGCTGTCATTTAAGTGTGGTTTTAGGCAAGAATGAAGATAAACGCATGTGTCCAATTCACCACATTTTCTTATTAAGTTTAAATAAATATAAAATTTTCTTTTTTTGGTAGCATAATTCCTAAAATAACATAATGGACTACTTCACACAGGCTTAGGAAAATATATTTGGAGACTTAGCTTGGGAATTTGTTTCTGGTTTAAAAGATAAAGTTCATTTATACACAAGAATGTGTTGATTTCATTCATTAGCATATGTTCACAGCCATGGCAAAGCATAATGCTAAAAAAATTACTTAGCTGCAACTCGGTTTTATGAATTACCAAGCAGAAAAATATAAATGGCCTTATTATTCTGTCACCACTGACGCTGTACTCTTCTAGATCACGGTTTTTGCACAATGGGAGATATTTGAAAGTTGTTTTTCTCACTGATGGCCCAGCATAGATTGATTCGGTGATAATACACTAAGAGAAGACATGTGGTTTCAGGGTACTGGGACTGAGAACAAAATTTCTGATTAAAGCCTTTTGAATAATTCTTGCTGGAGGTGCTATATACCATTTGCTGTGAATTGTATATATTTAAAATCTGAAATATGCCAAAGCAAACAATGAAGATAAAAAACTGACTTCTCTAAGAAGTACTGTGCTCTCAAGTCTTTCTTGGTTATCTTGGACTGAGACTGTCAAATACATTTCTAGTCAGGACATTTACTCCATGCCATGTTCAGGACATACTGCCCTGTCCTTTCCCAGTACAGCCAGTAGAGCTGCACTCAGCATTTGAGCAGCTTGCAGAGTTCTTTGTGAGGAATCCTGGAAAGGAGAGTCAAAGAGAGCTGAGTTTGAGTCCCAGGTCTAATATTTATGCTTGTGATGTTGAGCAGATTGTAAACCTCTAAGAACCTCTTCATTAGAATAATAAAAGCATTAATCTCACACACAGATTTTATGAAGGTGAAATGAAGTCACATGGAAAAAAGTCCTGAAGTATAAAATAAAATAATAATAATAATAATAATAATAATAAAAAGTCCTGAAGTAACAGCACTTGGGATAGTCACATACTCAACATTTCTTGGTTTTTCTCCCTCCCTTTCTCACGTCAAGGTCAAGTTCGGTTCTTGCCAATGCAGCCTCTTTGGAAATGAACTATTGAATTTATGTGAGTAGAGGCTAAGGGGGAAAGGCAATAGCTGTATTTAGTACCATTAGCCACACAGGTCTATGTGTGCTTCAGCAGGTCGTGAACATGCTGAAACAAGTGTCATCTTCACCTTCAGATTTACTAGCAAAGTGCCATAAAATATGGAGTAAGTACCTAATAGGTGTTTGTTGAATTGAATTTGTTATTATGTTGTGATAACCCTGAACAGAAAGGGCGAGACAATGTAGTAAAGTGGTTAAAATATTGCATAATCTCACTTATATGTGGAATCTAAAATGGTCAAGTTCATAGAAGCAGTGAGTAGAACTGGTTGGTAGGAGCTGAGGGGCGGGGGAAGCGCGGATACGATGGTTCAAGGGTACAAAGTTTCAGTTACCCAAGTTTCTGAAGATCTAATGTACAACACTATAACTATAGTTAATAATACTGCATTGTGTACTTGAAATCTAAGAGGGCAATTGGTTGGTGAGAACATTCTTAAGTGTTCTCACCAAGGATAATGGATATGTTAATAAGCTTAGTTGTGATTATTTCACAATGTATATGTATATCAAATTCTCAAGCTCTACATCTTAAATATATACAATTTTCAATGGCCAGTTATGCCTCAATAAAGCTGGAAGAAACGTGGGGCTCAGGCATGACACAGACCAGGATTCCCATTCTAGCTGCCCTCTTAATAGTTGTAATTTGAGGGCAAGTTACTAAAGAGCTCTAATCCCCAGTTTCACAAGTCTAACCTCCTCAGTCAGTGCAGAAGACTGGGGAGTGATGTTACCACGTGTGACGCACCTGGCAGGGCTGGACTAGGGTGAGGGGAGTGAGTACTTGCCGTGGTCACAGCATTTAAAAGGTCACTGAAAACCTCAGTAATTAAGATAAATAATATTTGAAGGCAATATTTTAAAAAATTAAGATTCAACAAAAGTCCAAAAGTCCATCATGAACAAAATATAAAGGTTTTAAATAAAAATCACAATCGGTGATGGTGACATGCAGAGCCATGTTTGAACCTAAAGGGAGAGGAAAAATCAGTAAAACTGACCCCGTCCTTATGTAAAATTTTGATATATTCTCCATTATGGGTTCTTTTTTGCATTAATTTTGATTTTTTAAAAATACATATTAAAATACTATATATCTAAAACAGCATGTTGTATACTTTAAATATATAATTTTTAAGATAAATACACAAAATACCATTTATCTTGATTACTAAGATATTTAGTGCCCTCTAAATTTTGTGCCTGAGTGGTGTCCTTCACTGTCCTTATCGAGGCCATGACCTGATTCTCTTTCTCTGTCTAAATATATATATGCACATTTACATAGTACTTAAAAGTAGACTATTTGACACTTCTTTATAGCTTCCATTCACCTGAAATCTATATATCAAATAACCACATTTAAAGCATGCAGAAGAGAAATGTTATTAACCTTAGAAACTAGGTACCAACAAAATGGTTAACGTAATTGTGCTCTAATATTTCAAATATCACCAAAAGACAGGTCTTTAGGTAAGTAAGTAGCTCATGCTGAGAGTTGGCTAGGAAAAGACATTTCTATTTTTACGAATCCCTACCCAATGCCTGAATATAGTTTGCTTTTAAACATATGGATTCTGAAGCCATAATAACATTCTCCTTCTTTATAGGCTGATTTTTAAAGTTTTATTCTTGGTAGAATTTTCTCCCAAGTAACTCAGTCCTAATGCCTGTAGTGCACTAAATGACAAACTTCTTATGGGAGACTGATAAGCACGGGTAGGAGAGAACCTGACTGCCCGCTGAGTCTGGCAATGCTGATAACGCCGCACTGAGGTCTATGAGTTCTGATAGAAGAAGAGAAAAAGAAAAAAGAAATCTCTGCCACAACTTTCTTTCTGGAAGACTTGCTTACATGCTGTATTTTTAGTCTTGTCATAGGAAGTGGGTGTCGATCAAGATATTTTAGGAAAGGCTTAACTTTCCCTAGCTGTATTATAAGCTTTTAATGTTTCCTTATTCAAATAAATGTCCCCACATTCAGAAGGGAAAAGATCAGTTGGCTTTGCCCTGGGCTGCTATTTTATTTTGTTTCATGTTTCATTTTATTTTTATAAAGAGCATTTTTTAGCTGGTGCCTTTGTGCTTCTGTAATGGTGTTTCTCATGCATCCAGAGATGCCAGCTGAGGAACTGGACACTGTGGAAACAAGGATGGAGAAATTGCTGGTTCAGAATTGAAGGAAACAGAATGCACTTGCTCAGGGCTCAGTGCAATTATATTAAACAGTGCTGTTAGAGTGTCCCCAGGGACAGTATTCGCGAGTGATTTTCTGAATTTATGTTCTAGGTGGACAGTCTACCAAAATTAATCCTCAAGCATTGTTTTTTTCAAAAGGTAATGTGTAGTAACATGTAAACGTCTTCATAGGAGAAGGTGCTATTTCCCTTCTCCTACTTGAAAGATTTGCATGGAAGGTCTTCTCTCCCACGCTGTTTTTCCATTGTTTCAGTGGAAATATTTGAGACTCTCTAGGAAAGCTTAATTTTGAATAGAATTTAATGGAAGCCCTGACCAAACTAAACCCTTTGCCCATAGAACCTTGTCGGCATCAGTGGCTTGTTCACTACCTTTTTATGCCCGTCATTTAGCAGGTTGTTTCAGCTGACTTGTATTTATAATCTGAAAATCACAATACATGAGAGTTCTTAATTGTAATTTATCAAAGAAATATTGATTGTATTGGCCTCCTAGGATGATCTTGAAATATTGGGCTAAAAGCCAGAGAGAGTAGTGATCAGTTACTAGTCATGAAGATCTAAAAAGAACAGCAGGGTGAGGGTCAGAGCTATGAGCAGGAAATGCAGTTGAGGTGTGAATATTTTAGTTAAGTCGTTGTGAATGCAATGTTAACTGCATGATGAATTTTCAGACAGGTAAGCCTAATTACCCAGGATGTGATATTAAATTAAGTTTCTGATCCACCCCCACCCTTATTCTCTGATCAAACATATCATGACCTACATTTTCATTATTTCAATGTATTTTCTCACCCTTACCCAAAGAGTAATGGTAGAGAACTAACATACATCAAATTCCTCTTGTTGTGTAAGTAATGGACTATATTTTCCAAAACTGTTGTCCAATTTAATTTTCTGAACAATCCTAAGAAAAATAGAGTTGTGCTAGTTGTGTATATTATTATGCATATTTTTACTTATAAGGAAACAAATTCAGAGAGGTTAAATAACCCACTTAAAGTTCGCAGAGATAGCAAATCTGGAGAGGTTTAAAAGTAAATAGAGGTTGGAAAAAGAGACACAAATTAAATTGATGATCCATCTACAGTGTGACAATTACAATGATCAGAGTCTAGATAAAACAATGCTGAATTAGAAGCTCATTTGCCCTGGATCAAATGGTGACCTTGAATGAACCTCTTAATTCTCTCTATGCCTCAATTTCCTCATCAAAAAAAAAAAAAAAGAAGTATTTTAAATTCTCGGACTTCTTAATTCCCTCCAGGTGACAGGTCATTTCTCTCAGCTCCAAGCTTGGATATTTTTTGCTGATGCCTTTTGAAGACAAGGGCTCACCTTGTGCCCTCCATTTGGCAGGCACTGCTAAGCATCGCCATCTTCTTCCTGGCCCGGGAGACTGAATAGGGCCAGGCACATATGCATGGCTCCTGCAGGAGAAGGTACTGACCTCCATGAAAAGCAGGACAGCAGCTTCTCTGAATGAATTATGCTAAAAGTGCGTTAGAGGATGAAAGAGCTTCAGTCTTTGTTTCAAGTCATGAAATGAATCTTTTATCATCACAGAGAAGGAGCAAAGAGTATAGGCAAATGGTACAGATGAGTCTTCCCCCTGGTGGAGAAAAGAGAAAGCCAAGAAAGTGAAGTGCTGTTTTATTGATAGAGGCTATTTTCATCAGTTTGAGGAGTGATGAAAGTTGCTAGCTATTCCATCACCATTTAGCCCTTTGAGCTTTTACTTCATTGACAAAGCCATGTGTCAAATGCTATGGCTGGAGAGGTCAATTGTGTGATTCATCCTGACCTGTGGTCCCCAAGTCTTACTTGTAAGAACTTTTTTTCTGTCAGTCTGGTGAAGGGATGAGCCTCCAAAACCCATTCTGCTTAGATATTTATAATCTTTAATATTATGATTTTGGGAGTCCTAGTAATAACAAGACATTGTTTGTTTAAGGTGTCTGGCAAATGTCATCAAGATCAACAAGCAATCCTTAGCCATTCTCTGCCCTGATTTTATATGAAGTATTATTAGAGTCAAGATTCATGAAACACTTGTCCCAAATGACCTATAAAAAAGCCATTATTCAGAAAGTCTTCCTATAAAGAATTAATTTGTTTCCTCAAAATATTACATATGGTATGAATGCTCAAAACCTTAATACTTCTTGGACAGCCTTTGATACATTTAATATTTGTTGTACATGAATTACTTCCAAATGAAGTCTAGGGGGAGTTGAAATAATTTAGGAATTTGGGGTATATTTTATTTATGTTCTTCATTTTAAATGTAGAAGGCTACCAATACTACATAGGCAAGAGAGGTTTAGATTTCTACCTCTCATTTCTTCTGACAGTGTTTTCTTTGAAAATGTTTATTTTATTTTATTTTTCTAATGTCCATTCTTTTCCTTCTCCTTTATCTCTCTTTCAAAGAAAGAGATGGCTACCTTATTCCTAGATTTACATTTATGTTTTACCTTTTTTTTTTTTTTAATCATTTTCTAAAAGTACAGCACAGCTAACCTTACCTGTCTCTTCTGGTTTCCTCTCTTGTTTATAATCTCCTAACTTCTCCATTCTAACCTGACTCCATTAAAATCATTGTCTCAAAATTTCTCAATTACAGTGGATCCAAAACTGATTTACTTAAAATACTGATGTCTTCAGTAATTGCTATGTCGGCTTTAGATATAACAACCAGCTGTTATAGTAGATGCATCTCGCAGAAATTCTTTGTTTTTTTTTTTCATTGTTGTTGCTGCTGCTGCCTTTGTTAATATTTGAATATTATTATTGATCACTTGATGGAGAAGGATCCAGAAAATGTTTCCTCAGATGCAAGTTGGGGAAAAAAAAAAAAGATTTATTTGAGAACAGTGCAGTACCCCCTGTATGTTCTGTGGGTTACCTTACTAGAATGTTGTTAAGGGCACTAATGCACAAGTAGATTTAATTCATTGAAAGATACTGTGTGTCTTTGTAGCAAACTTAGTAGTTCATATGTGAGCCACTATTGGTCCCTAAAATATCTTAAGTATTCTAAGAGAAGGAAAAAAAGGAAATACTCAATAAACTCACTTTTAAAATTAAGAAAGGAAAAATATTCATATTTTTAGTAAATAATACCAATAAATAGTACAAGTATATATTGTATCCATATAAGGAAGATATTGAGAAAAAAGAACATAAGGGCTGAGCAGTAGAAACAAAAGTAGGTGAGGAAGAGGGAAATGTCAGAGGAAAACTCCGTAAACTGTGACATGAATCCCTCAGTGGAAGTTGCAATGATAGTGTGCCCTACATCTAGTATCCACTTTGGCCATGAGCACTCTATTAATCTATTACTTTCCTTTGAAATGTGTGAAACTTGTCTCATAGGATTGTTAAGAAGATTAAAGTAGATAATATAAGTAAAATATTTAGAGCAGAGCCTGGCACATGGTAAGTGTTATGTAAACGTTGTTATTATTACTATTGTTGTTGGTTCTCCTGAAGTGCTTGTTTCCCTTGTAGAAGGTTATGTGTGTTTCTGTGTGAGTGTAGGCTCTTGACCAATACACTAGTCAAATCCTAAAACACAAATGGATGACCCCATCTGTCTTTATTCTTCTCCGTGAGCAAGGCAGCCTTGTAGACAATGCCTGGATATTACATTTGTAGTCACAGCTTCTTTTAGTCTGTTTTTTTAAAACACAAATTTAATTTTTTGACTAAAACTAAGGAAATATATAGTGAGGATAAAAAAATAGAATAAAAAGTTACTTGGAATAATTGAGTTAGTAGATCCCTACACTTTTCATCACAATATAGAATCTGCTAAATCTAAAGCCATACTCCAAAACTAATAAAAACACATCTACATATATGGCACTTTGCAGTTCTAAATGGGTATGTGCTTCAATCCTCCTTATTTTTTTTTTGTCATAGTCCTTTACTGTACCATACTAAATGAACTTACATATGTAAAGTGGGCATTTAGAAGTGCTCAGTAAATGTTAATTCTCCATCCTATTCTTTTTCTTGAAGATAGAAATTAAGTCAGGAAAATAATTTTATTTTTAATGTTCAGAAATAGCTATCATATAAATTCAATGTGCTGGACTCACTAATTTTGATAGATACTTGAATTGTATTTTTATTACATTCACCCTATAGTAAGCTAAATATTATGCTTTAGGCCATATAATTTATAGAAAGGCAAAAATCAGCCCTCTTTAATGTTTTTTTCTTCACATTTTTAGAAAGCAAGAAAAAGGGGTACATATTATTTCTCCATGTGAACTATTTAGACATGTTTCAGGATGCAAATCTTTGAACTGTTTGGGACTTATGATCACTGAGTTAGAAATCAATTTGAATTGAATAATCTGCTCAATTTTGTTTCATAGAGTATATTGCATTTAGAAGGTTTCTATCCTGAAATGCCCAATGATACTCAATGACACTGATGTTCATGGCTTTATCTTTGGAGCTGAGACGGTGATATTTGCAGATGGTTAATCCCTAGGCAGTTTTCCATGTCTCAGCCATGACTGTGGTCGATTTTTTCCTCCTCTAGCCTAAAAGCAGAATATCTTTGTTCAAGTTAGCCACCAAATCACCACTTCCTGCCTGAAAGAATATCTCCTTTTCCAACCTGGTTCTCCATGGGGAAAAATTTAGTTCTGCCTAGTGGGCTAGGTTTGGTGTCTTTAGAAAAGCCGGGATATTAATAGGATCTGGTCTTCACATAGTAATGTTCCAGACTATGTGCCAGACGGTGGTTTTGTTTCATTAAAAATATTCAACACAGTATTTTTCCTTGAATTTTCTTGCTGTTTATAAAACACTTAGCCATAAGTGGCTTATTGATTTTGATAAAACTGACTCACAACATGACCATTTGGAGAATTCAGATTAGTATTTTTAAAATTATTTTTAATTAAATTATAAAATAAACACAATCCTTTTTTGTGTTGTGAGAAATCAGAGATGATATAAAGGCATGTGATGTGATGTTTCTGCCTCATTGAGAACAGGTACACATACATATTTTTCAAGTGTAGATTTTATTTTTCATGAGCCATGCCCTGAATCAGAATTGTTTCTCTGCATCTTTCAAGAGCCATCAGTGAGAGCTTGCCTGATTGAGTATGGAGTGCTTCGATGTTTAGATTACCCCTGTGAGATGAATAGGAAATAGAAGGCTTGCCTTATTTCTGAACTCAACCATTGCCACCTTTGCTCAGGCTCTTTGTATCTCTATGGGTAGGAAAAAAATGAAGTAGTTGGGGGTAGCTTTGAAGAGAGACGGCTAGGTGTGTTGAAGGGGAAAAAATGTGTGTTTATGGTGAGAAATGTTTCTTTAAATGCCAATAAATAAACAGAAATGCTTCCAGTGGGAGGCACATCTCAGCTGCTGTAAACAAGAGCCTGAGAAAATTGAGCATCACCATTCCTTCAAGAGAAGCATTAAATGGCTTTCTTTTTAACTGAGGAGTTTTTAAATTTTTGCATTGAGTGTGTAAGTTGTAAGTTGCTAAATCTTCTAAGGGTATTATATTAGCTTGCTTTTGCTGTTTAGCAAATCATCCCAGAATTCATTGACTTAAAACATCAACTACTTGTTATCTTTATTATTGGAGACATGCTGCATATCCTCTGGGATTCATTTGATCTAGGCTTGGCTTAGCTACATGAGCAGCTCTAAGTCTCATGGCAGGTTTTAAGGCACGTAGGATGTCTCTGTCCCACATGTCTCTCATTCTCCTTGGACCAGCAGGTGCTTCACGTAGGTTTTTCTCATAGTGACGCCAGAGCCATAAAAGCCAGGCTAAAATGTGGCACACTTTATTTCATTAAGCTGGTCACAAAGCCAAGTATAAAATAAAACAATGTGGAGATTTTCCAATGAACTAAAAGTAGATCTACTAGTAGATTCAATCCAGCAATCCCACTACTGTGTATCTAACCAAAGGAAAGGAAGTCATTATATCAAAAAGAAACCTGCAATTCTATGTTTATCTCAGCACAAATCACAATTGCAAGGATATGGAATTAACCTAAATGCCCATCAACCAAGGAGTGGATAAAGAAAATGTGACATATATACACCATGGAATACAACTAAGTGATAAAAAGGATGAAATAATGTCTTTTGCAGTAACTTGGATGGAACTGGAGGACATTACACTAAGTGAAGTAACACAGGGCTGGAAAACCAAATACTGCATGTTCTCACTTATAGGTGGGAGCTAAGCTTTGGGTATGCAGAGGCACACAGAGTGGCAAAATGTACACTGAAGACTCAGAAAGGAGGATGGTGGGAGAGGAGTGAGAAAAAAACACCTGTCGGGTGCAATGTACACTATTTGGGCAATGGGTACACTAAAACCCAGATATCACCACTATATAATTCATCTATGTAACCAAAAACCACTTGTGCCCCTAAATCTATTGAAATAATTTTAAAAATAAGCAGAAACTATTTTTCAGGGGTAAAAAGATACAGTCTCTGAGTTCCTCTAGTATACAAGGAGATCCAACCAAATTCCTATCTCATAACAGATATTAAAAAAAACATTGCTTGGGCCAGGCGCGGTGGCTCACGCCTGTAATTCTAGCACTCTGGGAGGCCAAGGCGGGCGGATTGCTCAAGGTCAGGAGTTTGAAACCAGCCTGAGCAAGAGCGAGACCCCGTCTCTACTATAGAGAGAGATTGATTGGCCAACTAAATATATAGAGAAAAAATTAGCCGGGCATGGTGCTCATGCCTGTAGTCCCAGCTACTCGGGAGGCTGAGGCAGAAGGATCACTTCAGCCCAGGAGTGTGAGGTTGCTGTGAGCTAGGCTGACGCCACGGCACTCTAGCCCGGGCAGCAGGGTGAGACTCTGTCTCAAAAAAAAAAAAAAAACATTGCTTGATAAATGTTATCAAAAAAGGAAAAATAAGGCAGGGGTTGAAATATAATATGCCCACTAGGATAAAGTCACATGGCAAAGGACATGGATATCAGAAGGTGTGAAAAATTGGGGTCAATGATGTGATCTCCAATGGAAAGATTTGTGTGAGCAACTTCACAAATGTCATAATAAATCTGTGTGAATTTCATATGATGTTTCCAGTATCTGTCAACTTCTGTGGTGCTTGGATAACCCATGAAAATGATGCTTTGTCCATATTATCTCACCCTCCTGCCCTATTCTGGGTAAATAAAGAGGGCATTTAGGGGTGATATTGAATAGAGGAAAGGCTCTTACGCAAAATTTAGAAAATATTTATTTTTAAAAGAAAAAGAAAGTAAATCCAGGTAGATATGATGAAAGTGAGTTCCTGACAATGATCAAAAAAGGGTTTGATTCAGAGTGGATTTATCAAAATGCAAATATTTTAAACAAAACAGAACTTTGCAATTGCATCAGAAGCTATTCCCTCAAAGCCTACTGGGGACATTTTCTAGTTTACATAATGTAATTAAATTCAAGCCTGATGAATTCAAATTTATCCCAAAAACATTATTGGCAACATGATCCCATGTGGGTAAAAGGCTGAGGAAGTAGCATGTTTGGGGGCCAAGAGAGAATTAGAAAATCATATCTAAATCTCACAGCAATTGTTTGAAAGGATTCCTCTACAGCACTGTTCAGCAGTGATGGAAAGGGAATTGGGAACTTTCTAGAACTAGACTTCATTCTAAAACCCAACTTTGTCCTTAGACAGAAAGAAAAAACCTCAGTTTCTGCCCCGAGGGATAGCAAATGTGCCTTTCTCATGGGATTCTAATAGCTGTAAGGAATATATATATATATATATATACAGGTTTGTGTAATTATGATTTGTAAACATAACTTCTATATCTTTTTAGTTTGGCTTTATTTTCCTTTTTATGGTAATGGCTGATGTTCCATTTAGAAATCATATTTCCAGAAGCTCAAATAAAGTTTATTATTTTGGTGACCTCTAAATTACATCAAATTCCTTAAATAAGGTAAACACTAACCACAATAGAAAAAATGAGCAAGAGATATTTTAGAGAAACTTACACACTCAAAAAATTTCTTCTATAAAAAGCATTATCTTTATAAAAGAAAAATAAATGCAAATAACAATGAAATGCCAGTTCTTGCTCATCAAATGGTGTACACACACACACACATAGTCCTTGTTTAAAAGAATATTCATTGCTGGTGATGGTGGAATAAAAATGGGCACTCACACACAGTGCTGATGGGATGTGATTGTAAATTGGCACAATCTTTTGGAAAGCAATCGAACAGTATGTACCAAAACTCTTTGCAGCAATTTTACCCTTTAACCCACTAATTACATTTCAAGGCTTTATTTAAGGAAGCTATGAGTAATGAGCACAAAAACTAATGGAAGAGGATCCATTGCCATTCTATTCATAATAATAATTTGCAAACCATATAAGCATCCAAATAAAAGTACATTTAAATAAATACGATGCATTTATAACAAAGGATATTATTCAACAATTAAGATTATATCTTGCAGAATTTTAATGATACCAGGAATATGTTAATAGTATAGTACTAAATAAAATTTCAGAATACAAATGTATACTATAAAATGCTTAAATATGTAAACAATATATAGTATAATGTATTAAACTATATAGCTGACTAGCTGAAAGGAAATACTATAGTAGTATTGGCATATGGAATTATGAGTACTTATTATCTTCTTTATATATTTTTAATTTTTAAAATTAGTAACAAAAGCATGTCAATTTTATAATTAGTGAAAGGTGCTATTTATAAAAATAAGCTCTGGAAAGAAATGTATACTATGGCTTAGATAATCCAAAAATATACTCTAGAATAGCACATTCTTAAATCAATAAGGAAATGATTAATCATTTTGTCATTGAATGCTTCATATTTCAGTATAAAAATTTAATTTGGGAGGATACAAAAACAACAAACATCTACGGAGAGGGAAATAATTTGCAAATAACCACCATCATTATGATAAAATTATAGAAGACTTAAATTTGGATATGAGATACAATATAAGGTCCTAATTGCTGAAGGAGATAGCCAGAGGGAATTTAACTCAAGATAGGTTCAAGCAAGTTCATTGAGAGTTTAGACTAATTTGGGGATAATAGAGGCATAAAAGCAGTACTTTTCAAGCTCTCCTTTATCCACCCCTCCTTTTTATTAGCTAGCAGAAGCTACTCTTTACTTACCCTTACTTTCAGATGACCTTGGGAAGTTGCAGGTGATGCAGGTGCCAAGAATGAAAGCTCTAGACTGATGTAGGAAACAGATGCCAATTCTTCCAGCAAATACTTTACAACCCTGCATTAAAGACTTAATAAAAAAGAAATCACAAGTGAGAAAGAAGCAAGAGATATTCAAAACCCATCCCTCATCCAGAGAAATTTACTCGACTTTCTATGAGTACTTTACACTTTTGACTATTTCCTGCTTCTTGAATCACCCCTTTTGTGATGTAGCTGGCTTGGCTCCTCTTGTAAGAGTCAATAATACTCATCTCTTCTTAAACTATGCTGATTGTATTTACGTCATGAAATTGGTGTTTTGGAAGGAGTATTTAAACCATGGAGATTGACAAATGCTACAAGTCAGGGCTTTGCTTTCCTGTAAAACCGGTTGTTAAACATTTACCAGCATACTTCTCCCATCCCCATGTTTTAAAGGTATCAAAAACATCTTATCCAAATTTGTTAACTTTCCCCTTTAACTGGACATAGTCAAAGTTCTTCAAGTACACATCTCAGTGACAGACAAAAAAACCGGGAAAGCCAAAGTTCTGTGATTCTTAAACAGATCTACTCCTTCA
Source organism: Lepilemur ruficaudatus (assembly GCA_963574885.1). Taxonomy (NCBI): domain Eukaryota; kingdom Metazoa; phylum Chordata; class Mammalia; order Primates; family Lepilemuridae; genus Lepilemur; species Lepilemur ruficaudatus. The sequence continues at coordinate 57,382 of CAUYRT010006315.1, read as the reverse complement.
TCAACCCCACCACCGCCCATCACCATCTGTCCAGTTAGTCAACACAGTGTCTTAAACATTTCTCGACTCAATCCTCTCTATCTCTTCACCTACCATAATATCTTTCCTGGGAATTTCTAGTTCTTTTTGACTCATCTCCTGGCTTTGTGATTCCATAAAACAGGGACTCAATTCCCTATTTCCCCTTTTCTGCTTCCATGAGAGTGCCCTGCTGGCCTCACTTTTTAAAGTGTTGCTTCTATTTGATCCCTATTTTTTTTGTTTCTTTCTTTCTTTATTTTTTATTTCAGCATATTATTGGGGTACAAATGTTTAGGTTACATGTGTTGCTTTCTCTCCCATAGTCAGAGCTTCAAGCATGTCCATCCCCCAGATGGTGCACATCGCACTCATTATGTATAAATATACCCATCCCTTCCTCCCCTCTCCCATCTGCCCAACGCCCGATAAATGTTGTTCCTATATGTCCACTTAGGTGTTGATCAGTTAATACCAATTTGCTGGTGAGTACATGTGGTGCTTGTTTAGCCATTCTTGGGATACTTCACTTAGTAGAATGGGTTTCAGCTCCATCCAGGAAAATACAAGAGGTGCTATATCACCATTGTTTCTTATAGCTGAATAGTACTCCAAACCCACTTCAGGGAGAAAACTAGAGAGGCCTCAAATTGCCATGCATGAAAGCACAAAATGGTGAATTTCTGTTTCTTTCCTTTTCCAATTTTATTTTTATCGTGTTTAAAAACACATAACATAAAATTTACCATCTTAACCACTTTTAAGTGTATAATTCAGTAGTATTAAATTTTTCATACTGTTGTAAAACCATCATAACCATCCATCACCTTAACTCTCTTCATCTTGTAAACCTGAAATTCTATACCCATTAAATTACTCCATATTTTTCCTCCTCTAGCCCCTAGCAACCACCATTCTGCTTTCTGTCTCCGTGATTTTGACTACTCGATGTACCTCAAAAAAGTGGAATTATATAGTATTTGTCATTTAGTGATTAGCTTATTTCATTTAGCATAATATTCTCAAAATTCATCCACGTTATCATAATTTCCTTCTTTTTTAATGGTGAGTAATATTCCATTGTATATATTAAATATATACTACATTTTGTTTATCCAGTCATCTGTCCATGGACATGTGAGTTGCTGCCATGTTTTAGCTGTTGTGAATAATACCTCTATGAATGTGGGTGTTCAAATATTTCTTTGAGACTGTGTTTTCAATTCTTTTGGGTATGTACCTGGAAGTAGAATTGTTGGACCATAGGGTAATTCTATTTTTAACTTTTTGAGGAGTTGCCATACTGTTTTCCACAATGACTGTACCATTTACATTCCCACCAATAATACACAAGAATTTCAATTTCTCTATGTACTTGTCAACAATTGTTATTTTCTGATTTTTGCACCCTAATGTATATGAGGCGATATCTCATTGTAGTTTTTATGTACATTTCCCTAATGATTAGTCCTGTTTAGCGTCTTTTCATGTGCTTATTGAAAATATATTTATTATATAATCTTTGGAGAAATGCTAATTCAAATTCTTTGCCTATTTTTAAATCAGGTGTCTGTTTGCATTGTTGTTGACTCTTAAGAATTCTCTATATACAGCTGGGTGTGGTGGCTCACGCTTGTAATCCTAGCACTCTGGGAGGCCAAGGCAGGAGGATCGCTCAAGGTCAGGAGTTCAAAACCAGCCTGAGCAAGAGCGAGACCCTGTCTCTACTAAAAATAGAAAGAAATTAATTGGCCAACTAAAAATATACAGGAAAAAAAAATTAGCCGGGCATAGTGGTGCATGCCTGTAGTCCCAGCTACTTGGGAGGCTGAGGCAGGAGGATTGCTTGAGCCCAGGAGTTTGAGGTTGCTGTGAGCTAGGTTGACACCATGGCACTCTAGCCCAGGCAACAGAGTGAGACTCTGTCTCCAGGAAAAAAAAAAAAAAAAGGAAAAGAAAGAAAGAATTCTCCGTATAATTTGGTATTAATCCATTATCAAATACGTGATTTGTAAATATTTTCTTCCATTCTGTGGATTGCCTTTTTACTCTGTTGATAGTGTCTTTTGACACACAGTTACAACAAATTTGCATGAAGTCCTATTTGGCTAGTTTTTGTTTTATCTTTTCCTACGCCTTCCTTGTGATAGCTAAGGAATAATTGCCAAATCCAATGTCGTGAAGCTTTTGTCCTATGTCTTCTTCTAGAAGTTGTATAGTTTTATAGGTCTTACACTTAGCTCTTTGATCCATTTTGAGTTTATTTTTGTGTGTGGTGTCAGGTGAAAGTTCAACTACATTCTTTTCAATTGAATATTCAGTTTTCCCAGTAACAACTGTTGAAGAGACTATCTTTTCCTCATTGAATTGTCTTGACACCCTTGTCAAAAATAATTTGACCATATTTTTGAAGGTTTATTTCTGAGCTCTTTACTTGATTCCATTGCTTTATATATCTTTATGCCAATACCACACTATTTTGAATACTGTAGCTTTGTAGTCAGTTTTGAAATCAGGAAGTCAGTCATCCATCTTTGTTCCTTCTTTATCAAGATTGTTGTTGCTATTGGGGTCACCTGAGATTCCATATGAATTTTAGAATGGGTTTTTCCATTTGTGCAAAAATACCATTAGGATTTTGATAGAAGTTACAATGAATCTATAGATCACTGTGGGTAGTATTGACATCTCAACAATATTAAAGTTTCCAGTCTGTGAACAAGGGATATGATTCCATTTATTTTTGTCTTCCTTAATTTCTTTCAACAATATTTTGTAGTTTCATTGTATAAGTCTTTCATCTCCTTGGTTAAGTCAATTCCTAAATATTTTATTATTTTGATGCAATTGTAAATGAAATTGTTTTGTAATTTCCTTTTCAGATTGTTCATTGTTAGCAACTGATTTTTGTATGTTTACTCTGTATCCTGCTACCTTGCTGAATTCATTTCTTTGTTCTCACAGTATTTTGGTGAACTCTTTAGGGTTTTCTACATATATGATCATATCATCTGTGAGCAGGGATCATTTTATTTTTTCCTATCCAATTTGGATGCATTTTCTTTCTTTCATTTTTTGTTTTTTTTGGTCTAATTTCTCTGATTAAAAATTTCAGTATTATGTTGAATAGAGTGGGGAAAATGGGTATCCTTGCCTTGTATGCTTTTTATGATTTTTTATGCATGAATTGAGATGATTATGTTCTCAGATTATGTTCCTCAGATTGTTCTCAGATTATGTTCTTGGATTCGGTTCCTCAGATTAAGTAATTTCCATTGTACTATCTTCAAGTTTACTCATTATTTCTTCTATCTTCTCAAATCTTCTTTTGAATCCCTCTAGTGAATTTTTTTTCAGGTATTGTACTTTTAACCTCCAAAATATTTTTGGGAGGACTTCTTTTTACATAGGTTTTGTATCTCTTTGTTGATATTTCCGTTTTATTCATACATTGTTTTCTTGATTTTTCTTTTCTTCAACTCTTTGAGTATCTTTAGGGCAATCATTTAAAGGTCTTTGTCTAGTAGAGCTGTCATCAATGTCTTTTCTAGGAAGAGTTTCTGTTTATTTATTTTTTTCTTTTAAATGTGCCATCTGTTCCTGTTTCTTTGTATACCCTATGATGTTTTTGTTAAAGAGTAGACATTTGGATTTAATAATGTAGTAACTCTAGAAATATGATTCTCTTTCTTCCCCCAGTGTTCACTGGGTTTTTTAAAAAAAATTTGTTTATCGTTTTTGGGGTTTTTTTTTTTTTATTGTAGGCTGTGTCTGTGCCAAGGATCAACTGGAAGTACAAGCTTAACGTTTTCTCAGTTTTTTTTTTTTCTAAGCTTGCACTTTTCCTTGGTCTGCACAGTCACTTTCTAATTTCCCTATTTATGGAGCTGTTTTTAAGTGTCCTATTCTTCAATATCTGGCTCCCAAAAGGGAAAAAATAGAAAAATCAGGGACAGAGAAATAAAGGGTGCTGACCATTTAAATCTCCTAGAACTCAATTCAACTGGGGAGAGGGAGTTTGCAACTCACTTCAACTGGAGAGGTATGCAAAAATGACCACTCACCTCTTAGCATCTCTGTGATCAGAAACAGCAATCAGTGATTAGAGCACAGATTTCCAATATTTGCATGGCAAGGTGCTTTTTGGCCACCCTGGTTCCTGCAAGGTGTGTGCAAATTACTCCAGGAGCAGATACACAGCTGCCTATAATGGGGCTAGGAGTGGGGGATGGGTAGTAATTACTCTGCTAAGAACTAAAATTGCTCAAATTTAACTGCAATTCACTGTCCGTGTCTTCCCCAGGAAGTTTCAAGCCTTCAATAGACTCCAGAATTTCAAAATAGTTATATCAGACATATTCTGACAATGCAATTATTATCTAGGTAGAGACACAGATTCCTGGTGCTTCCTACTCTGACACTTTCCAGAATCCTCAGTGCTAAATTTCTTTCTTATGTTAATATTGTTATTTTACATATATAGAAATTAATATTATGCCATTAAGGTATGGTTAATAATAAAGATGATAGCTATTTATTAAGCTCTTCTATGAGCCAACTGTTCAAAACCATAAATAAAGTAGGGATTATTATCCCTATTTTACAGATGAAGAGATGGAATCTCAAAAGGTCAAATAAGTTTCATGGAGTCACACACCTTCTGAGTGGCAAGGCTTGGATTCAATCCTGGGTCAGTATTACTTTAAACCCATGCTCTTTCTATTACACCATTCTACCTTATCAGCAAATCCAAGGAACCCATAGTTCCTGCTATTGTATTAATCTTAGTTCAAGCCTGTTAATTAGACACTTAAGATTCATTTGATTTTTTTTTTCTCTGACTACATTTCATAGCCAACCTTCAACTTTGCATTTACCCAATCTAATTCTTATATTATCGCTAAACAGTAAAATCATGTCTGGAAAGTAGTTTCATAGGAGCTTTGTGGTTAAATAATAATAAATAATTGCCCCAAACTTGGCAATATTTGTACAATACTGTCCAGATGAGTACAGTGCTAAATTTTAATGACATAGACATTAACAACCTAATGTAAGAGTTTTGCTGAGGACCTCCCAATGGCTTAGATAAAATCTTAAAACTCTTCGTTTGCTCTGACATTATGTTCCTCAAGAATACACACCTATCTGATGAATACTTTTTTTTTCTAGATTAAATGATATTAGGAAAAGGAGAAAAATGTTAAACAGGGAACAGAGACATACTAATCATTGGAAAAAAAGAGCTTTTCTATCTTAAGACAATAAATTGTTTTTTTTTTTGTATAAACAAAGTAAAACAAAACAAATTCTCATGGAAAAATTCTATTCTAAAATATTTAGTTGCCCTCTTTTCCAGAAATCCATCAGAGAATATATACACATACTCATTCATATTGCCAATGGTGACTGTTCCTTCTCATGTATTCATTCATTCATTCATTCATTCATACATACAAACATACATTGATTCACTCATCTAAGAAACATCTATTGAGAGTTCATTATGTGCCAGATGCTATTGTGGGTTTCAGGAGCATGTATATGAATAAGATAAATATAGAGACAAAAAAAAAAAAAACCTATGTCTTTAGGAAATGCACAGTACAGTGAAGGAAAAGAACAAACGAAGAAATATATATTACACATTGTGATCAATGCTTCCAGAGAACCGTGTTTAGGTTGAAATTGATGGAGAAATATGCAAGTCCTTATCTGTTCCTTGTGAAAAAGGTTGTTAAAGAAGTAATTCATTAGATTTTCATTCTTATGGTAAACTTGCCTGGCATGGGCAAACCTGTTAATTGAGCCTTCATTCTGGCTCTTGCAATAAAGAGAAAGAGGAAATAGTGATAAAAAATGTAGTATTTAAATTTAAGAATAAGTTCTTATTAATTAACTTCCTGTTTTGTATATTTATTCTTAGTATATCACTTTTTAAAACATTTTATTCTAGTTATAAAATGGGTCATGATTTAGTTTCTAAGATGGTCCTTCACCTTTGCCCATAATCAGAATGCAGGCACTAAGTTCCATGATATGAATGATCTTAGGGATTCTCTCACTCACTGCATTCATCTGTCTCCATATCCCACTAAGATATCTCCCTCTAATATCCATTATTACACACAACAAGGCCTGAAATGAAACACAAGTACGTGTTTTGACAATCTTCTCATACTCGGAATGTACTTATGTGAATAATTACAGCAAATTGTAATAACTTAAAAATAAGACTATTCTTTTAATTTTTGGCTAGAATTTATAACAGGCTATTTCATTTGGTTATGCTAAGGATGTTCATGGTCGTATAAAACTATTACATGCATTCTCATGTTTTAACCTGACATTATGAAGAAAGTCCATTTCTTTAATGACTACAATGTTCTAAAAGAAGAGTCATATTTGTCTGTTATCCAGGTATCTTTAACTACTACTTCATATAATCCTTTCTCTTCCTCCAGTCTTCTCTCCCTCACTCCTACTTCCTCCCCTAGCCCTACTGAACTCTCTCTCCATTCACCATCCATCCATCCATCCATCCATCCTTTCTTCCATCTATCCACCAATCCATCTGCATACCCAGTTACCAGGTATATATTGGGCTCTGAATTTGGCTCACACTCACTAGACCCTAGAGATATAGTGGTGAACTCACTATGGCATCTGCCTTCAAGAATTTTATAGTCTAATGAATGAACTGGCAAGTATGGAAATGATTATAACAAATTGCATTATTGGCAAGAAAGATGTGCTAAGGAAGCATATAAAAGGGTTATCAACAAAGTCATGAAGTGGTGTGGAAGAAATAGTGTCTAAACTTGGCGGTAAAGAAGGAGTGAAATTTGTCAGATATAAGAGGTAGTTCAGCTTAAAAAGAGGAATGTATTTTGTAGGATGATTAAACAAACCTAAGGAATATGTAGCTTCAGTCTTATTTAAGGATGGCTATTGCTCACTGTCCTTGTATTTCTCTAAGAATTGCAATTTCTGTAAGGCTCTCTACTGACAATATTTGCTACTAAATTCTGTTTCAATTTAGGCTTATATAGAAGTAGCTAGAATGTGCAGACATGAGTGTATGTGTATGGGGTATTTGTACACACATTATTTAGCCACTTTTCATGAACAATAAGAATGGATTGGATTTGAAAAGATCTTAAATTTGATAGCTACATTAAATATGGTTATTGAGCCCACAACTTGAGTCAAGTATTGGATTAGGTAAGATTTATATTAATAGAACCTTATCTGGCTGTTCTCTTTACCCATAGCCACAAATCCTTTCAAGTACATTGGTTCTCCAATAAATAATTTTTCTCGTAAATACAATTTTAACTATGTGTTCTTGATTTCAAGGATCTCCACTACTTTATCCCACCTTCTAACTCATTATATCTCCTCATTCTCCCCTTTGCTTCATTTGAAATACCTTCTTGTGCAGTTCATCTGTTCTATCTTATTCTTCTTGTCCTTACTACTTAGTTCTGTTATCCTCCATGCCGTAACTGGCTTCCACAGTGAACTTTCCATAGTGGTTTAATAAAATTTTCTCTGTTCTCCTACAACATCTTTCTCAAGATTTGCATCTTACAGCAGATGTATAATGAGATACCAGAAAGTGATATAAAGGACAGAATCAATGAGTTCATATTACTTATGGCCAACAACATGCCTCAATTTTACTTTTCCCTATAATACAAACTCATCTTTAAAAATAGTTCAGACCATGCCTTAATATATGAGTGAAAGTCATGACTTCAGGTTCTAACACATCAATAAGAATGTATCCCACCCATAACAGATAGGAAATCATCTGATGTGTCAAAAGTTAATGCTCTTCATCACTCTGATAATAAATAGTTTAATTATCAAAAAATACAGGCTACCTATCAACACTAACAGTCAAAAACTTTTACTCTCATCATTTTCCTGTAAATCTTTACAAATTTTTAGTGGAGGATGGATGCTGGAACAGTTCTTTCATTTGAAGAGCTGAAAGCCATTATTTGTTCCTTGTAGAAAACATTATTATTAATCTTGGGACTACTTTAGTTCACTTCCTGAATTCCTTGGATTCCCCTAGCATGACTGACTTCTTTTTCCCCCTAGGCTACCATCTTTTTTCCCTTCTCAGTGCTGCCATCTTGGTGTTTTTTTTCTTATTTAGGAAAAGTAGTCAAAGTCTGGTATACAATATTTGACCATGACTCTTCCTAGTGTCTCTCAATCTCTCTCAATTAATTAAAGGTATAACAAAAGATATCATTATTGGAAGAAGAGTAAAGTTGGCTCAGGGGAAAAATGAGATTATTGAAAAGGTACATATGAAAAGAAATCATTGACTAACCAAAGTGTATCTATTAGAATGTGTTTCCCTCTCTTTCCACCTGGTGCTTTTTCTCTCTGAGAGAATCTCTGCTTCTTCCTCCTTCTATTTTCCTGTGCTTATCCATCTTGTGCATGAATCTATATGACTTACGTCTGTAAGACCTACTGGCTCAAGGGCCCATCATCAATTGACAAGTTCCTTCTCCATCTCTCAGTTTATGTTTTTGAGAACAAACATGTTTACCTCAGAATATTTTTTCAAGGTAGGCCACACAACTCATAGGTCTCAGAAAATCCCATTCAGAAGCCATCCTAATCAAATCACCCCTTATGTCCAGGGGTGAGTAAGCCCTGTGTAGTTCATGTAGAATAGGAATATCCCCAGAGAGAAGGATGGCTTGGTAGCTGCTGTGAAATATATCAAAATTCTCTATATTTCCCATCAGTATTGATGCCTTACTCGTATTTCTAGGAAAATAAAACAGTGAAATCTACAAAACACACACACTTACATTCTTTCTCTCTCTGTCTCTGTCTCTCTCTCTCACACACACGCACGCATGCATAGTGCACGTGAGGCAGTTATACATACATAACCTTTTGGAAACTACTGCTTTTATTTTAATCAAATAAACACAAGAACCAGCCTATTTTGTGAAAATATTAGTGTGATTAGAAATACTCTTATTTTGAAACTTTAGAGAATAAATAAGATATTTCTGGCCACTGCAGATATCTAAGACTTTATTTACTTGAGGCAACTATAGGCAATCTCAGTCAAAGAATGCTTTTCGGTGCTAGAAGATCTTCAAGAACAGGACCATCTATAATGTCACTGAAGTTATTTAAAAAAATTGTAGGCAGAAGAGATGTGGACAATTGAAAAAAAAAATGGGCTTAGGAGCCAGAAATGTAAACTTACACCACAACTTGTATATAAACATAACAACATGGTATTTTTATCAAAGTGTCATTTCTTCCATTTTCTTCCATATGCGTGTGTGTTTGTGTGTGTGTGTTTGTTTCAGTGCCAATGTGTGGGTGACACAGAATTCAGTGTACACAGCACACTGACTCCATCATTTCAAGGCTAAACTGGGTCAATAAATTGTTAAATACTCAACTGTTTAGTTTTCATTCTTGTATTCATTGCTTAGCTCCCATGACAGCTAAAAAGCTAATTTACCCTAAAACTGGTTGAATTGGTGATTCCCAGCTAGATAAGCCTGGCCATGTAAAACATATATATTTTTTATTCTTACTTGCTGAGTTTCACTGGATGGCATATGGACAGAAAACCTGAGCAAGGAAAAATGTGGCTGATACCAGAGATTACAGAATTATTGTATTCGCTTATCTGAAAGTCATGTGGTTATATGAGAGCTTTATTTCTAAAGAATACTTAGTAGTTAACTATTCTGCATTTTGAATTTATTACCAAGAGGCCCATCACTTCCTGACGACCCTTTGTGGTTTTCCGAATCTTTGCTGCAGGTTCATGATTGCCTCTAAGCAAGTCCTATCTACTTCTATACCATTCTCCGCTGCCTTTCCTTATTGAACAACTTTAGCTCCTATATCCACACTCCTCTTTCTTCTGGGCCTTTGCATGAGCTGCCACCTATGCCTGGGATACTCTTCCCTTATCTTTGTCTGACTACTCCTAAAGTAACCTCACTCTTCAATCTAGATGTCACATTTTCAAAAGCCCATCTCTAGCTTCCATGACTGTCTATCTTTTCCTTCCTTTTCTGCCCATCTCAACAGACCATTGTAGGCATTGATCAACGTTTCACTGTAGCACCCCATTCTCTGGAAAACTGTAAGCTCCAGATGCCAAAGATCTATCTCCATTACTCCTATATCCCTGGCCGCTAGCACAGTACTTGACAAATAGGTGTTTGATGAATATTTGTTAAAATAGTGAATGAATGACAAAATGTAAACATCTACCAAATTAAGCATTTGACTTGAAAATAGGTGGTATCTTGCTTGGTAACCTCTAGCCAGAGGTTAAGAAAAACTTATTGTTGATAGTTTCTTTAGGATAGACTTGTATGCATTTCTCTGCATCACAGATTTTTCCAAGGCAATTTTTAAAAAGTTTTTCAGCCAAGAGAATGGTCTCGTTATTTACCTAAGACAATGTAACTTTAAAGGTATGTGCTAAATATTATAGGCACTAAAACACATGATACATTACTCATTTGAAAGCATTTCCCAAGAAATTTTACACTTCAAAATTAGGGACATTCCTCAAAGCTAATGCATTTTTTAATGCTCAAATTAATTAGGATCTTTCTCTTCTTTAGTTTTATTCTCAAAGGTGAAGAGAAATCTTCCTACTACATGGAAACCCTTGTGAGACTTTTATTGTCTTTTCAAAGTAATGACACCTCCGGAAAAGATAAAATGCTGAGTGATTACCTTTGTTGAAGCGGAAGAGAAAAGCATGATGATTGAATGTCTCCTGGCAGACCTGACAGCTCTGAGCCATCACTGTTACTCAGACAGAGCATGCGGACCAGCACATCCATTTAAACTCTGGGCTTGCTTTTCCTCACGTTAATTCCAAAATCCACAGGTTTCTGGAGAAGAGGTGGGCTTTCTCCTAAATTATCAATCAATATGAAAGGCTTTTGGGGGAGTAACCATATTCTTGTCTTTGGGAAATTCATCTAATTTGTTTACAGGTCCTTGGGACTTACATTTATACTGCTAAGCATTTATTACTCACTCAATGACAGTGTTGCAGGCTCAGATAGAGATTAGCATGCAGGATGTTTATGAGGGAGTGCTCCAGGTCAGTGCTGTGGAAGGGAGGAGAAGGAGGGAGTGGGGAGAGGAAGAAGTTGTGCTGTGATGCGGGACCGCGAGCAGCTTTGTATGCTCTAGAGCTTGAATGGTCCAACTTGTCCAAGTTGGTCCAAGATGGACAGGCCCTTTCACTACCATATCATTGGATACGGTCCACCACCAAGTGACAAAACCTTGACAAGGCAGCTGAGACCTAAAGGGATTGGCAGTTGAAGACCATCTGTCTATAGCACTCCCAGCAGCTCAGCAACAAGTCTGTCATTTTAGGGAGATTTGGGCAGTCTTTTACAGACAGATATTGCGAAAATGCTAAAGAAAAAGAAAATGCTGTTTCAATCATAACTTAAAACCACCATGGCTTTAAATTTAAGTTACATGAAAGTTTTTATCTCTTGGATAATTTTTTTAGCCATAAAAAACAAAAGCTAGAAAAAAAGAATCTGGCAACATTTGGTCTGCATTCTCTTATGATATAAGTTGAAGCTAAGTAAAAAGCACCCCCTTGATACTTGACACATCCTCTTCAGTTTTCCAAAGTCTCTAATACTCTCTGTAAATCTATTTTGAGCCCACCCCAATCAGCTGTGTTTCTTCTCTCATCTCTCTCTATAGGCTCTTGCATTGATTGATAGGCAGTCATTCATTCTCATATCATCATTTCATGGATAAGGAAACCAAAACCCAAAGGGGATACATGACTCCAAGACCCTGTATCTATCCTATCTCAGCTGAGCTCTAGATCACATTTTCATAAATTTAAGTAATAGTATATAGAAATTTCATTGCTACAACTAGACTACAAAGTTCCATGATGTATTAGCCATCTATTGATATATAAAAAAATTAACCCATATTTAGAGGTGTAAAACAACAATAAATATTTATCATCGCACGAACCTGATGTGAGTCATAAATTTGGGGGTTGCTCAGCCTGGTGGTTCTGACTTGGGATCTCTGAAGTTGCATTTAAAATGTGGATCATGGCTGCAGGTATCTGAAGGCTTGCACAGGTTAAAGAATCCACTTCCAAGGTGGCTTATTTACATCCATGGCAAGTTGGTGCTGGCTGTTGGTTGAAATTTTCAGTGTACCTCTTCATGGGGCTTCTTGAGTTTCCTTATAGCATGGCAGGTGTTTTCCCCTACAGTGTGTGATCCAAGAGAGAGAAGCAAAAATCACTTTGTGTTGTAGGATCTAACCATGAAAGTCACATTTAGTCATTTCACAATATCCTGTTGTCACACAGGTCAGCCATATTCAGCGTGGGAAGGGATTACACAGGGGTATGAATACAGGGAGAAAAGAATCACTAGAGACTATTTTGGAATCTAGACATGTCTTCCATTCATGAAGAATGGGGCTATGTTACGTTCTCGTATTTCTTCATCAGTATCTTGAATTATTGGTGAGCTCATTTTTTAGTTCTCCATATATATCCCACAGGTATGAATTGACTTTCATAAAGTGTGATAACATTTTGTAAAATGATTCCAACATTTTATAATAAATTAAACTATGGTCAGTATTTTAAAAATAATACAAAAAAGATTGCATATAAATAAAATTATATTTAAAATATACATATATCAAACCAATCTTTTAGAACATATGACTCACAGACAGGGCTGATATTAGCATTGAATTACCACATGCTTTGTTCTATCAGCTAAATCCAACTTTTGCTAATCTGCTCCACAGTGATCAGTGAAAAAGTCCAGATTTCTTATGAATTATATTCTACATTTATTCAGTACTGTTCCTGATAGCACACTAAGCATCAATTTTCATGAAAAGAATAAAAATAAAAGTATGACCTTTTATTTCAAATACATAATCTGTGCATAGAATTTAAAGCAGTTTCTTAGTTGGAGATGGAATAAATCTTTACATTTTCTGTGATTTTATAATCTTACATATGAAATATGAGTGTTACCTCCATATCAGAGTAGCAGTAACAATGTCCGTCTGCATAAAAAGCTATCACAAAGGTGAGTCTTTGTTTACCTTTTGAAAATACTTTACAAGAAGCTGTAGGTAGCATTTCCAATACAGAGAAGGCCAGTTGATCAGATAGCAGCAAAACTAATGAAAAGCATCATGGAAGTGACAGCAAGATTAATTAAGTTCCTCCAGTTGTATTCACGTGTGGCTGTGCAGAGTTCCTTTGGGTACTGCTGCAGTTAAATGGTATTCATGGTGACAAATACTGTAGATTTCCAGAACTGACACTTTTGAGTCAAGGATAAAAATCACATCCGGTCATTTTATCCACCAAAAGGATCAGAGATGAGCCCTTAGGATTATTAGTATGTTTGAGCAAAGCCAAGATGAGATTGAGATATAATTAAAAGAATGTTGAAACTGTAATATTTTGTTTTCCGATTACACATTTCCTTTATGTATTTTAGACATTTTGACAGAGGAAGCCAAACAAATTTCCGCCTACTGTATTTGACTGGAGGCACAGAATTATGCACACTTGGAAACACTTTGAATTACTTTGTGAATTTTTAGAACATTGGGGCACAGTTGCACACCATCTCTCTGCTCACTATATATAGTTATTATCACAGCATATATAAAAATGGAATGTCCATGACCTAAAACATCTAGATTTACTAGAGCTATATTCAATTTATCTTGAAGAATGTCTCTTTTTTTAAGGCAAAAAGAAGAAATTCAGTATAATGCTGTTTACTTCTTTCATTTTGTTTGCAAACACGTTCGTTGTGGGCCTGGGTCTGAGAGAGCTAGTTCTCAAATAGCTGCCCGAGAACCATAAATGAATCTTATTTCTTAAAAATTGGAAATCTCTGGAGTGTATAAGATCTTCCAACCTGCTACACAAGATGTATTAACTTATGTTATTGTGTCGCCAATGTCTTTGGAAGCATATTATTAGATTTCTGTCCTTGGAAACACTTTGAAGTTCATTCATGTATTCATTCAGCAAATGCTTCCTACATTTTCTGTCAAAGAAAATTTAAATCCTTTAACCTGGAATGTGAGATCACATACAATATGGCCTCTGTGTTTTCCTCTCTAACCTTATTCTGCTTGCAGATCTTTTAAGAAACTTACCCTTTAATACTCTAAATTGTTCTAGGTCTCCCAGACACATCATTCAGAATCCCATTCTTATTTTATGTCATTTTTTAGCTTTTCTGCACTATATCAATCTGAGTCAATATTAAAGACAGGGCTTAATTTTTACCTCTTCTCTTTAGCTTTCCAGGATTGCCTAAACTCCATCATAATATTAACTTCTGCCAAACCATTATATACATGTCCTAGAGTATTCATTTGTTACTTTGTTACATTTGTTTTTACTTAAGTTTTTGTGTATAAACTTCTTTTCCTCAACTAAGATACCAAGTGCTTTGAGGAACAGGGAGGAAGCTTCATCATTCGAGTTCGGTGGTTTGTTATAATGATAATTGCATCTTTTTCTTTATTCTTTGTTGCCAGTGATGATGATGGTTATAATGATTAGGCTTCCTATGATTGAGGAACCAACTACGTAGTCTAGGACTATCAAACTTATGAGGTGTCCATCTATTTTTGGAGACAGTATCTCCATACAAATGAAGCAAAAGGCCAGTCTACCTCATTAAAAAAAAACAAACAAACAAACAAAAAAAACCAAACAACAACAAAATAAACTAGATAAAAATATACACTACTTTCTGAAGGACTTTGGAGAGAAATAAAATGGGAGACATGAAAGAGATAATCTGAGAATTTTCAGAAAGGAAGTTTGTAATGCTTCTTATTATAAGGGAATCAGGACTATCAATGAATCAGGGTGAATGCATAAATAAAAGCCACCTACAGGAGCAGCCAGGGATGATTAGCTTCCTTTGAATCATCCTCTCCCTGAATTCTCTGTAATTGACTCCCATATTAGCTTCCTGACCTGCTCCACCCTCAAGATTTCTAATCTGTCTTTTGCCTGATGGCTGACGGACCCTCTAGTTCCTGGCTGGCCTTTATTTGGAACTCTGGGATTTTTATCTTTACCCTAAGATTACTCTTTGTGTCTCCTCCTTGTCCGTGTAATTTTGACTACTGTCTCCATCCACAGGAAGGATTGCTGCTTCCTAAATCATAGACAATGCCTGATATTAATGTCATATTCCAGTCACTAACCCAGTATGCCATGACCTCGGGATGCATTTCTGCTATGTTCTGGGGTATGTTAAAACATTCAAGGAGTTAACATTTATCTAACATTTTCTGTGACTCCAAAGAGCCTTCATTTTACTGGAAGGATGTCAATAACTGAACAGGCCACTGAAATGAAATCTGATAAACACTATGCGATAGGGTTCTACAAAGAGTGTTTGGGAGCTCCTTAAGGGAATGTATGTGTCAGACATAAGCCCAGGGAAGATATCTTAGACAATAAAATATCTGAGCAGTTTTGGGTGGTAAATAAACCTAGTGAGACACATAAAGGGGAATAGAAAAGGGCATCCTGGGAGAATATAACTTCATATTCTCAGAGGACGAGTAGGGAGCATCATCTAGAGGTAGAAGACTTTCAAAAGATATATTCACTCAACATGTATTTATTGCACACCTCCCATGTTTTAGACAGTGTTTGGGGCACTGGATACAGCATGAACATGGTGGGCATGTCCCTTCCTTCATATGCATTCTACTGGGGGGAGAGAAACAATAAACTGTAACCAATGAATGAATGAGATAAAAGATACTTTAAGTCCTTTATACATGAGAGAAAGATAGAAGAGGTTCTAAATCCTACTGAGTAAGTTGAAATTAGAAAATCCTAGAATATGAACTCCATGTAAACAGAGATTTCTGTAATTTCATTGATATACTATTAGCACCTAGAATAGTATTTGGCACAGGAGTACTCAAAACTATGTTTTGAATGAATAAACATTCCTACATCACAACCAGCTCCAAAGTAAGATTTATGGGAGGGCTCCCAATGCCAGTTACTAAACATTATTTTAAAAAGTCCCTATTAACTTGCTATCAGAATATACAGGGCCACATATAAAAGGGATTTATGATATATCTCCAAAGTCAGTGAAATCCAGAGAGGTAGAATTTTGGAATATTATGGTATTCATAGGATTTTTATTTTTTATCACGGTGTTAGCATTTTTTTTCTTGTAGGCAATTAATTTTCACTAATGTCCCCAGGCATTTAATTTTCATGGAAACATCAAGTGAGAATCTAAGAATAAAAATGATTTATGAGTTTATGGCAGTATCTATACAATCTAAAAAATTCTGATTAAAGCACTACACAGATCAATTGAATTAGGTATTTATTTTCATATAGACAAATTATTTCTCCACTTTTCAAACTGTCTTGACATTGGGTGGTGGTATATTAGAGGCAAATTCAGGCTTAAAATAAATAGCTTTCCAGCACATGTCATTCATATGTCAACAAATATGCATTCAACAAGCTATTATGCTTTCAACAAATATTCAATCACTAAATATTCACATACTTGTCCTCTTGCTCTTAGAATGCCCCCGGGCTCAGTGTTGACCCTCTCCTCCTTTTTTCTTCTATGCTCCCTTGAAGATATCGTCTAATCTAACAGATTTAATTACCATCTATAAAAGGATGATTTTCAGATGTAAATATGAAGCCCAAACATCTACTCTGGGCTCCAGACCCATGTAGTCAAACTGCTATGGAATATTTCCACTTGAGTGTAATAGGAACCTCAAACTAAGTATGCCACACAATGACCACCTTCTAGCCCTTACCCAAGCAAGTTCTTCCAGTCTTCTCCACATCAGTTAGTGGAAATTCTGTCCCTTCAGTAGCTCAGCTCTCAAATCTTAAATAATCCATTATATTTTTCTTTTTTTTTTTGTTGCCTATCCAGCCCATCAGGAAATTCTACTGACCCATTTTGGAATATATACAGAATCTGACCGCTTTTTACCGCCTCCACTGCTTTTACCCTGGTCCAAGTTACAGAGTCTTTCCTATATCATTACAAAGCCTTCCTTGTCACCTTGCATCTGACCTTGCTCTCTTTAGTCCATTCTCCACATATCAGCCATGGAGAACCTGTTTAAGTATGTCACTTATGTTACTCCAAAGGCATATCATACAAGTCATTCTACAAGTCTAAATCCTTTTAATGGCCTATAAAGTGCTCCTGAATTTGGCTCCATGTTGTCTATTTTACTTAGGCTCTTAGTTTGCTCTTCATTACCTTCTCTACTCTAGCACAGTAGCCTTGTTGTTCTTCCTGGTACCCATAAAGCATGTCCTTCCTTTACCCTTTGCATTTCTGTAGGGTTCTTTATCCAACACCTAGAATAATGCCTGGCACATCACAGGCGTTCATAAGATATTAAATGTATTCAATAATGTTGAATGAATTAATAGATAATGAATTCATTCATTAAATGACTGATTTGTATTAGGTCATGGAGATAAAAAAGAACATCCTCTTTCATGTGGGTGACAGACAGGTAAAGGCAAATTCCCACACTAAGTTTAAACGCTAGGATAAGAATTAGTATAGTGTGCCATATAAAAAAATACAAGCAGTGCCTCATTTAGTCTTGTGGTTAGAAAAGTGTTCTCAGAAGATATAAGATTTGAACACAGACCCAAAGACTGAACTGGAAGTGCCTTGGTAGAGAGGGCAGGCAAGAGGCAATAGAGTCCTCAGGGGAATTGTAGACACACATTAGAGTTGGAGTGAAGGGTGTGAAAGATAAAGTATTCACAAATGGACAAGTGAATAGGGGCCGGTTGTGAAAGGACTTGTATACCCTGGTAGGTGAAATACAGAGACAATGAAGAGTATTGAGCAAGGGAATGATGTCATCATATCTTTTTCTAAAAAGATAACAATGTATTTAATGGCTTGGACTTGGGCAAACTGGAGTTAGGAACATAGAATAAAATTTTGTTGCTGCAACATAGATAAGAGATAAAGGCGGACTAAACTAAAGGCAAGGGGAAGGCAATGGAAAACACAACTGGGCTATGCTAACTCCATGCTAAATCACTGCTGAATATAGCTAGAGATTTGAAAGGACAAACACGCTCACAAACTGTGGCCTGCAGTACCACCTGGCATCTGTATTGCATGGAATTTAAGAACAGCTGCTGCTAAGCATGGACAAATTCAATTTGTGAAAACACTTGCACAAAATACCATCAACCTCAAAAAGTTGACTTCAGGCACATAGAAAATCATGATGTCTTACACACAATACAGCTGTACTTAATATGCTTATTCATTCATTCACTCACTCAAAAATATTCATTATATAGCAACAAGTGGCAGGTATCCTTCTAAAGACTGTAGATACAGCATTAAACAGACAAAAATCTCTTCCCTCTTTGAGATTATATTCCAGTGAGGAGAGATCAAAATAAGTGGATGCCTACAATAGTGTGTCAGATGATCATAATTTCTTTGGAGAAAAATAAGAGAGAGAAGGAGGTTAGGAAATATCAGAGGAGGGACAAAGGCAGTTTAAAACTAGAAAAAGGGAGAGTGAATGAGCACACTTTGGTAAACCTCACTTTGAGCAAGAATTGAATGAGAGTAGGGATCAGGACAGGCAGCTATCTGGAATTTTCACCTATCTACAATGTTTAAATTCAAAATATGTAATTGCTTTGAAAGCATCCTTTGTTTTAATAATGAAAGGCATATTTTTATCTGGCAAGCAGGTTGATGCCATGGCTGGCCCCAGATGAACTGACCAAATTCCCCCTCAGAAGCTCACAGGTTCTCAGAGTTTCTTAGACACAGATAAAGGTCAGGAGTGTGAAGCAGGTTCTTCCCTGGAATCTGCTAAGTCATCCCTTGAGATGACATATAAGAGTATCTCTCAGGCACAGCTGGCATGTTTCCAAACATGTGTCTAGCAAAATATCAGCTGTAGCTTCATTTGGATGTTATGCTTCAAAATAAAAAATAGGGTCAGGCATGGTGGTTCATGCCTGTAGTCCCAGCACTTTGGGAGGCTGAGGTGGGAGGATCACTTGAGGCCAGGAGTTTGAGACCAGCCTGGGAAACATACCAAGAACTTGTCTTCACAAAATATATATATTAAAAAAATAGCCAGGCATGGTAGCGTTCACCTGTAGACCCAGCCACTCAGGAGGCTGAAGCAGGAGGATTGCTTGAATCCAGGAGTTCAAGGCTGCAGTGAGCTATGATCTCACCACTGTACTCCAGCTTCAGGGACAAAGCAAGACTTTGTCTCTAGAGAAAAGAAAAAGCATACCAAAGAGATGTCTTCAATCCGTGACAACATGGATAAACCTGAAGGACTTTATGTTAAGTGAAATAAATCAGGCATGGAAAGACAAGTAGCACATGATTTCACTTATATATGACGTGTAAAGATGTCAAACCCATAGAAATAGAGAATAAAACGGGGGGGGGGGGCAGTGAGAGGATTAGGGAGAAGCTGTTCATAGTAAAAAAGTTGCATTTTTTTCTTAGTAAATACAATATATGCAAATAAAGTAGTTTTAGGTAAAACAGGAAAAAGTGTAAAATTAAAAGAAAAATCACTTGTTTTCCATCCAGAGATAAAGAGGTTTCTATCTGAAACCTCTATATTACAGAAATTAATATTTTTTAATTGAGGGGATAGGGGCACACACACAACTTAATTACAGAGGGCATCTTCCTTTTTTTGGTAGAATAGAATCCTATTGTATGGATATAACACTCAGTTGCTTCTAGGCTGCCATACTTTCTCAGAGGCTACACACTGCTCTTTGGGGTATAATCCTCTATAGACTAGGCAGAGGTTGGCATGTTCTATTACCAAATATTCTCTGCCTATATATTCATGATTCTAGAGATATATTCATTTTTGGAACAAGCAGTGACATTATTTTATCGGGGAAGACCTTTATCTGAGCCATCATAAATGGCACATTTATTTCAATAAAAAAACCTGTTAGAAGACTCTTACATAAATTCAACATACAAATAGTAAGATACCTGCTCTTCACTAACCACATCCTTGAGAAAGTTGCTTAACATCTCTGAGCCTCAGCTTCTCTATTTGTGACATCGATAATCTCCACCTTTCTCTATCTCAACTTGCTGGTAAGAAAAACGACATGTGAAAGTACCTTGTAATAGTAAAATGACATACAGATGCAAGGGTGTTGTTAATGATTAGGGCAGTTCTTCAGAGTTTCAAATCTCCTATTTTAAACTCAATTCTCAACGCATGCATCTTCCAACTACAGGCACTCAAATGGACCCAAAACTCTAACATTAAACTACAGTGCCCCCTAGCACATGTAGGAGGTCAAGGCAGCTGACAGGCTTCATGAATAAGCTCTACCACAGACGGTTCTTTTGCCTGAGGGAAAGGCCATTAATTGTACTTTTGGACGATTTCCATCTGTCCAAAAGGAAAAACACTTAAGTATTTTCTTCAGTACTTGCATGTAACATTGGTTTTATTTTAAATTTTTTTAAAAAAGGAGTAAAAAGTAAATATCCTTTACTACTTAAATGTCCCTCCTCCAGATTGCTGTAAACGAAGAGTCTTTTTAAAAGACTAGCACTAGATTTGTCTTAAGATTCACTGTGATGTTTCTGATTTATATTTTATTACCTGTTTGCGGTCACCAAATTCTTTATAATCCATTGTGGGATAGGATATTGGTCATAGCACTCTTTTCACAGAGGGGAAATATAGGGTTAAGCTTTTTTGCAAGATTGCAAAGTAAGCTGTTACTACGAGCCTCAGCCCCCTAATTCCAATACACATTAAACCCACCAATAGACACAGAATTGTTTAAGGGAACATCATTGAATATTTTTATATCAAAATGTAGAAATATTTGCTAACACGGTTTATAGAAGCCAAGATTAAAATATATATCAATTGCTTTCTTCCAATAGGCTACAGTTCTTTGCTTATCTTTGGATTTAATCTCATAGATTTTTCTGGAAATTTTTAAGTTTAAATGGTACAGTAGGGAAATTGGGTCCCACAGTGATGAGTCCTTAGGAAATTGAACTTGCTGTATGGGTTTATTTTCCATGCTAAGCATTTAAGTATTAATCAGCACAGCTTTCAGGGATTTCTTTCTAACATCCTTTTCAATGTAAGATAAGGACTGCAATTCATTATACCATGGGAGGAGCCAGAGGCTTCGCTAAGCTTTGCCTTTCTTGACTGTTCATCTCAAATTTAATGGGAGTGTGTACATGTATTTGTATATGTGTGTGTGTGTGTGTGTGTGTGTGGTACTATATTGGTGATCAGACTTGAATTATGACACAATCTTGGTTGCCTTTCAGGCTCTCCCCTTTAGAGGGGTCAAAGATCATTTCAGGCTCAGTGTGCTTTTTACGACCCACTCAGGGGTGCAGCAAATGAGATCACGGGAAACTGGGAGGTGACTTTTATCACCAGTTATTTTCCTTTTTCATCTCTCTATTAACCTAGCTCAGAGAACACTCAAGACGTTAATCATTACTCTTCACTAACTACTGGCTTTCTGTGATCTGATCGCTTCTAAGTGAAAACCTCTATGACCCTAGCACTGGTCTCTTGAGTTCCTCTTTTATTCTTCTTATGTACAAATATCACAAGCAGGAACAACAACAAACCCTCAAGCCCACAGCAAAGAGAATGCAAGTACACAGCTGGCACCATCCCTCTTCACACTGTTTTTTTTTTTTTTTTTTTTTTCACTTGGTAGGGGAGGCTAAATTTTGGCGAGGATGATGGCATGTATAGGAGGGGCGGGGGAAAAAGTGTGTCTAATTATATGTTCATGGCAGAACTTGCCTTCACCCTGACCCCTCCTTGCACACTGGTGAATTTCCCCTGCGTGCTCCTGTGTGGATCCAGACACCCTTCTCTCTTTAAGAGAGACTCCCGCGCCCCTCACTCCGCCCCTTCCTAAGTCTCGGGCTCGTCAAAGCTTCCTGAGAGCCATGGTTGGTCCAGGCAGGCAATCCGAGCACCTCATGGAGCGGCTGCTTACCAGGGCTGGGGTGGGGTGGGGTGGCGGGGTCTGTTTGTAGTACTCTCAGTCCTGATGTCACAGGCGCGGCAAGGACATCGCAAGGAGGAGTCGGATTACAGTAAGGATGGGCAGTGCAGCAGGCAGCCCCAGCGCACGCTCCAGCCGCCGGGGATCTTAGCCCTGGAAAGGCAGCCTGCAAGGCGCTCATCCCGCGGAGGAGGCACGCTTGGCGCTCCCTGCTCTCCACGCCGGGGACGTTTCCACCGAATGTAGCATGAAACGGGTCTGCTCGGCGTGTCAGCCTTGGGTGCGAGCTAATGCAGAAGACGTCGCGGTGGGGTTTCAGCTGTCTGATTAATGAGAAACATAATGTATTTTGGTGAGTGTTCACTCTGATGATGTAATTCTGGGGGTGCCCGGCTCTTCATCAGTGCAGACAAGCCCTTAAAAAAATTCTTTAAGCTGCAAAAATATATTGCATTAAACCTACCTCCAGTTGGCAACTGGAAAACCAAGCTGGTGCAGCCTTCAAAGCTTCCTTTGTGCTACCATTGAGGTTGTTAATTAGCTATGGATGAGTTTAAGTTGCAAAAGAAAGGAGACGGGTGGAGGGAGGGCAAACTTTGCCTTGATTTGTTAGAATGAAGTTGGCCTTTTTAGCTAGGTGAAGGAGGAGAAATGGTGCAGCGTGGGAAGTCATGAGCTAACTTAATGGAATGTGAAACAAAGTTCCTATACTATGGATGCTGTGAAAGCTGAGTCAATATGAGCGTTTCAATAAGCGTTGGGTTTTTTCCTAGTTCTGAGGCAGAAAAGGAAAACATTCTCTAGTGAGCAGTGGCTGAGCAGCTGAGAACACTCCCCCATACCATCCCAGTGCTCCATCTAGCTAGGAGCAGCTTAGCACAAAATGCACATTATTTTAAACCTTTAGAGGTCTCAGAACTGTTAAATATTTGTGCAGTTTAGTTTTTTGCCACGGTGGAAGCCTCACTTCGGTTTTCAACTGGGCTGCCTGCATTTTCAGAAAGCATGTTAAAGCTTAGATCTGGGCTATCCGTTGAGCACTGGAAGTGGGCTCGAAGCTGTATATTTACACTGTAACGCTGCAACTTACTGCTAGGAGAGAAGGCAAAGCCCCTTCAGTAAAAAAGAAGAAGCCAAGGATAAGGACTGAATATCCTTTCCTCCTCCCTGAAGTTATGCTTTCCTTCTGTAAGTCCCATCCGGCACCATCATTTAACGGCATCTTTCTATTAAAAGGTTTGTGAGAGCAACTGGAGAGGGGCTAGGGAATGTATCTAAGATGCAAATGCTCGTGGTGATTTCTTGGTTTGCTTTAAATATTAAATCTGGAGTCTTCTTTCAGATTAAAGAGGTATTTAGGCAAACTGAGGTTGGGGCACTATTAGTTTGTTGGGCATTTATTTTCTGTGTGTACTATTTGCTTTGTTTTGTTTTCCTGAGCCTTTGAAACATTTGAGAAAGTATGGAAGGAACCCACGTTGCAAAAGCTAAATGCCTGTAGTTGTCTTGACAGCAGTTTTGATTTCTCTATAATATGTGTTATATTAGAAAAGAAGTCTTAAAATAACCAAAATTGATTTGGAAGAAACAATCCTCATTTCATAGCCAAATGTAAGCGGAATCCACCACCTCTTTCCAGAGTGTAGCGATGGAGGTTGTAAGCTTGTTATTGGCCACTAATAAAAGTCTTTATTATGAATATATTTTTGACAAATGGAAAAGCTTGTAAAGATAATGTCTTTTGACAAAATGAAATTTCAGCATCTGTAATGATATTGAGGGATGGTGAGATAGATTACAATTTTAGTTTAAGTTTTTAGCCTCTTGCAACAATTCCTTATGTGATTGTGGTGAGGAAGTAGGGCTAATGAGAACAGCAGTACAGTCTAAAAGTACTGGTCAGAGGCCACCTGTGTTATACTGGATTATCATGTGGCTATTGGAGAAATATTCATGGGACTAACTCATATTATTAACTGTATGCTAGTGCAGCCTTCTTGTAAAGCAGGGTGATTCACAGCGTAATTAGTTTCATTGTATAATGCAAGTTTTTAATAGTACATATTGAAATGTGATGTCCTACTTACTTCGGATGAAACTCTACTCTTTGAAAGGCAAGGCTAAAGTTGTCCTCTGTGTCATGAGCATGGTTCCGTCTCACCATAATTTCAGCATGAGAAATGTTTTTCTATTCCCAAAGGAAATTGTGTGTGTTCAGGAATGCTGTCTCTTTCAGTTCATGCTATGCAGCCCCTTTGCTCAAGCTGTTAGACATCCAGAACTCTGGGAGCCCACCTGTCTCTAATAAAATGCATGGAACAAGAGCTAGGGCAAAAGGAATTGAGCAGTACATCCCAGGCATGTTAGCATTTTCAGTAGCATTCTCATGCCTGCAAATCCTTAAGACTACGTATGTGTATATGTATGTATGTACATACACATAAATATGGACATGTATATGTATATTTGTGTGTATTCAAAATTTCAGCAATTTCAGGTAATTTTTCAAAACAATGCTTTCATTTTGCAAATTGGTTGACCATTACTTTTTAATTCATTTTTCAGCCGCACATAGTTTATCAAGTCAGGGAGAACAGGGACAAAGGGAAAGCAGTACTGGATTCTTGGGCTTTCCTGGTGATTTGTGGAAATGGGGTAGAGGTATCAGAAGTCTTTTATTTGTGTCCTCAGCAGAGAGTGATGAAGAGCATGGTGATGCTGTGGTATGGGGTGAATTGATATGAAAGTAAGATATTTACTTCTCTTATAAATAATCTGATTTGTTGGTGTTGCCCACCCCCCTTCAAATACAACTAAACAATCACTGCCTGAATAGGCTGACCCAGCCTATCTGCTTCACTTTAAGCCTCCTTTCCCTTCCAAACTGGACAGTTGGGCCCTGTCCTGGCTCAGGTGGAGTCAGGTGCGTGTGTGCAAGTTGGTGGAATATGTAATATTTCCAGTTGTCAAGAATAGCTCATGTTTTGAGTGTGCTGTCTCAGGCTTACAAGACTAATGGACCCTTTTAATGACTTAAAGCTCGCTCTTATCTTCTACTGAGATTTTAGTGCAGTGTTTTCAATAATTGTTCCTTTGCACTTCCTGCTCAGCGATTTAAGAGTTTGCTGTTCAGTCACCGTGGATACTTTTGTTACTTATTCTATCGATCTTGGATCTTGCATTCATTACTTGGAGTTAAATATAAGGTTCACACGGGAGAAAGAAGCAGGGAAAATCCCAGTCAGCAACATGAATGGGATTTACTGTAAAAGCAAGGGAAAATAATAAATACTTATGAAGTTACCCTCCTACCCCCATCAGTATTTTAGATAGTTAAAAATTACACGTGCCAAGGATGAATAGCCATTAATAATTTATTCAGAGATAAAAGCAGGGCAGCTGGGAGACTTCTTCCCAGATTAAGCAAGAGAGGCTGTGGGTGGTTGTCAGTACAATGGACTCAGCTGCTGGGTTACGGTTTGGTTAAGAGGAGAGTGCTGGTATGAAGGCCAGGTTCTGTGCTCGAGTGTGTCTCGGCAATTGCTCAGCCTCTGGCAGAAGGTTGTAACCGTGCGCTGTATCCAGCTCTAAGTGCCGTATGTTTGAAACATCTCCCCCCTTTCCATCTGGCTCGACACATTTCTCCACTGCTGGAGTGGTGAGTCCTTGCCAGTGGTCATGTCAACCACACAGATCTGCGATGGTTGGCCAGAGAGGTGCTTGTCTCACCCTTTGTCACAGGGAAAGAAAATAGGAAGCTGGTGGTAAGGAGGAAATTCTATGTGGCTGAAAATCAGTATGCTTTCAGGCCTGAGTCAACTAGATGGAGACTATGTTACGCTTATAGCCCAAAAGGGGCTGGGGCTTGCTTCATGAGAATACTCCTGAAAAATGAAATGATACACTTTAAGCAAAAGAGCAGAGAGAGAGACAAATATTAGAGCTCACTCTAAATGTTACTATTAACCTGGAGAAAAGGGCAGGCAAAATTTAGAAAGTGTGAATAAACCATTTAAGTTCACCTTGGTGTTAATTGTGGATCAACTGTCTTCTTTAAAATACCTAAGAAAAATACTTAGTGGTATGCCTATCATAATAATAAATACTTCATTGCAGAAGCTTCTGATATAACAACTAGAAAAATTCTAAGTCAGAACTCTAGTCCCCTGCCTATAATAGACACGTTTGGACATAGCCTTAGGAAGGACTTTTGTTTTTCCCCTGGGATGCTTAGAACATTCTCAAGTCAGCATTTACACTTTTGGGTTGTGGCTGGACCATCAAGTTCACCTCCAAAGCAGTGTGTTGGAAAAACAGTTAAACGGCAAGGTTATGAGCAAGGAAATGATCAGAAAGCAGCAGAGGAAAACATTCCTCTGTTTCAGTATTTTCAGTGGAGTTACATGTAACTCCTTCTAATGAGTTTGTACTGAGCGATCTGTTATGGGGAATTAGGTCCACTAGAGTCTTTCTAAATACTCAGGAGGTGTTTCTATCTTACTGAGCCTGACAAGGGGAGAGAATTATTCAGGAAGAAACTTCTATATCCAAATTCCCCCTTTTAAAGTTTGAAGTGATTACCATTATGTTTTATTACAAATGGATCTAAATGACATGCAATAAATTACTACCTAACAGGGATGGAGAATGTAACAGGTGAATACTATTGGAAAGGCTACCATGAAAAAAACCTCAATTCTAAGAGAATTTCAAAAACCATAAATATTTCTTCTCCAAGACTGTTCTCTTTTAAGTTTTTAGGAAGTTATTATTTTAAGAAGCCAAATTCCAAATTTGATCAATATATGAGTAACACAGATTCTTTATCACTCCCTTAAATTTTGAGCTAATTTTTAAAAAGACTTCCTTAGTTGTTGTAATTATATGGAAATGAGATGGGTTTATTTAAGGGATACGTTCCAAAATTCATGAGATAATGATGACTTGCAAAGTTACCCTTTTGTGGGTGGCATAATTGTTCCAAAAAACAAATGAAAAATTTAAATTGTTGGTTTCTGACTTCCATTCTAGAAGATTTGGTCACAGCTGCTTTTGACTGAAACCTCCCTTGATAAGACAAGACGTGTTTGTTAGTGTGTGTGTGTGTGTGTGTGTGTGTGTGTGTGTTTAACACTGGAATGTCAAGTAGTGCTTTGCTATATAGATACCCAATATTATACTTCATTCACAGCCTTTCTGTATTCCTGTATCTTTTAACATCATTTGAAATGTAACACATTAAGTATTGATTTAATAAAATGGATATTAAAGTGTTTTTTGAGCACAGCTGGCTTTCAAGTTTAGCAACCACAATATACATTAGAGATTTTAAAAATCAAGTCATAAGGATCATTTTCAAGGCTTTTCCTGCTTAAGAAAGCATGATGCTTGTATAAGCAGAAACCTAGCTCTGCTTTGACCTTGAGAAAGTGATGTTTCCATTTGTATTGCACTATGAAAAACATGTCAAGAAACAACAAAGGTCATAGTCCCTGCCCTCTCTCTTTCTGTCTGTCTCTCTTTAAAGAAGCCATTACATATCATTTCCCACAAAGATTAGTTTTGCAACAGAATTTCACACATGATTGGTGGCATTAAGAGAAAATACAGCATAAGAGGTGGCTAGAAATATCAAAGCTTAAAAGTGGTTGAGATCATGCTTGAACCAAATTGCTAGGATTGAAAATAGGAAGACGCTTTGCTCTGTCGCAGCGTTAAAATCGTTATGAAGCAGCTGGAAGTCAGCCCTGATTGAATATGAACTCCAGGTTTGCATAGCCTTTAAAATGAAAGGTATTTCCATGAATCCCTTTTGATTCCCAAACCTCAAATTTATGTGAACCCCTATTGGAGCATTGGATGGAATGCAGTGAACCCTTCTCCTTATCAATCTTGGTTTCCTCTTTTTTCACCTACTTGCAATATCATATTTCTGTAAGTTGAGAGGAAAAAGAACAGTAACCTGAGGAAGGTCAGAAAGGAAATTGGCAGTGCTATCAGGACCGATGCTCAAAGCAATGCTGTCTGTCCCAAAGCATTGTACCTGGTGGGAGATAGGTGCCATGGGGGTGGGGATGGGATTGGTGGACTGAGAGATTTTGATGGATGAATGTTGTTTCATCTGTATCCTCAACACCCGGCTCAGTGTCGGGCACTTACAGGTATGTGTTGGATGTGTAAGAGTAAATGAGTGCTGCAGATCAGAGAGGAAGGAAATCTACTTCCTCAACCCACCCTGAGTCTGATGTTTCCTACAAAAGCTAGTCTTTGTGAGTTCACAAGACAAACAGTCCTTTTTGCTGCTCAAACACTAGCTGCTTTTTAAAACAAATTCCATAAAAGTAAGATCTAGTCATTAGAAATTAGATCTTAGATTAAATGTAATGAATTCCACAGTCTTTTTTCTGTTTCAAGTTGCTTCTTTCTTCATAAGACCCTGCAATGTGAAGAGAAGAGGGATAACTTTATAATATTAAGGCCAATGTACAAAAATGTCTGATGAATACCTACAACCATCATATAAGATGGTAAAGTTATACTTTGTAACAACTCACCTGGTCACAATTTTAATCCTCAGTTTCCTTTGCTTAAGTGAATTTGCACCAGATGTTGGCATTCTCTTGCTGAGTGGCTGGGGTGGACAGGAAAATACCCTAAGTATAAGTAGCTGAAAATACCTAGGAAGTTCATCAGTTGTGAAGGTTATCATTTGTAATGGCAGAAGAAAATGGAGATAATGTTGACTATATTTGCAAAGATTTTGCAAAATTGTTCTTCACATTTAACTTTTTTCATATTCATGTATTTTGCTGATAAGGGAAAGTACTTGTGGCAGATTGCTTTGAGGATAAAAACGCAATAATGAATGTAAATGTACTTTAATAAACATACCTTATGCTTGTGTAGCAATTTGTATTCTTCAAAATCTGTCAACATTATGCTTTTTTCATTCCCAAAATGACCCATTGCAGGAGGTAGACAAAATATAATTATTCCTATTTTTAGAGGAGGAATTTGAGCCTTAGATGGCTGAAACAACTTTCTCAAGGTCACACAGCCAGTAACTTAAGGAATGGACTCTAAGTCAGTACTTCTGAGACTTACTTCAGTGCTCTTTACAGTAGAGTGCAGGGGGATATTTTTCTAAATGGAAGATTATTTGTAATAGTAATATGCAAAAACATATTCCAGCCCATAACTAGAGATATGAATACAAACGATTGAGATCTAACATATGTTTGTTTTTTGATTTTGTGGAATCACAATACAGAGGTCTGTATGCAGTTTATAATTTCATTTATTCCTCCTTTTTTTTTTTTTACATCAAATGATTACTAATCAGAAAAAGTTAATACTGCTTATAAGGCATGAGTCAGTATGATGGATTGACTGCCTGTGCCCCCTTCCCCCAAATTCATAAATTGAAGCCTGAATCCCTAATATTATAGTATGAGGAGGTGGGACCTTTGGGAAATATTTAGGTTTAGATGATGTCATGTGGGTGGAGCCCTCATGATGGGATTAGTGTCCATGTAAGAAGAAAAACACACACCACAGCTTCATGTCTCTACCATGCCATGTGAGGCTATAGTAAGAAGGTGTCCACTGTAAGCCAGGAAGAGAACCTTCATCCAAACCAGAGCAGGCTAACACCTTGATCTTGGACTTCCCAGCCTTGGAGAGATAAATGCCTGTTGTTTAAGCCCTTCCATCTGTGGTACTTTGTCGTAGCAGCCTGAGCAGACTAAGACAGCTGGCCTCAGGCAGAATCCAGGCTTTCTTTACTGCCTCAATTTCTCCAAGGCAGTTTTAGATATTAAAGCTTGTATAATTACCTGCTATGTTTCTGCTGTCTCCCTATGGAATTCAGTGCTTATAAAAATGTTACAAGTTATTTGTGCTACAAACTCTTTGCTATTTACAACAACCCCATCTCTACTATTTGTTTAAGAGGGAGTCCTAGCGTGGTCTTTATTCTGTGATTGATAAAGAGGAAAAAGTGGCCTACTTTACAATCTTAACTCTTCCACTTACTGGTTCTGTATCCTTGGGCAAGTCACCTCATATTTTTGATATTTTATTTCTTTGTAAAATGAAAACAGTATTAATACTTCTTACAATTCTATTTTGAGGACTAAAATATACGGTATGTATAAAAGTGCCTAGCGCTAGGACGTATTTGGTGAGCAGTCAGTTAATTTTAGTTATTTCTTACTTTCATCCAAACCCACATATAAATGTATTAAATTGAGAAAAGGGATTTTATCTGTTTGGATTGAGCTGGGAAATATGAACCACGCTAAGGATTTTACATAGAAAGACTTTAATGCAGATCGTTTGTTATATAGGTGGTGGAAGAGCTCAGAAGCCACATGGGGAATGGTAAGGCAATCCAAAGAGTAGCAATAGCAAGAACTGGTAGTTCCAGATGGATACACAAGAGATAAGAGTCTTGAAGGCCAGGGCCCAGAGACTCCTGGTAGGAACTGGAATCATGGCAAGCCTAAGACATTGAAGCATGGGGGGATCCTGCCCTAGGCTCAGAGATAGAAAAATACCATGGCTTCTCCCTTCTCCCATTCTTACTCCATTACCTCTGCCTCTCATCGGTGGAAGTGAGCCAGGGGCCAACTGTCCAGGCAGCTTGGGAAATGCATTCTGCAGGTATCAGCACTGCCCTGGCAGCTCAGGGGAAGGGCAAGAATGGATTTCAGGGCAAATTGGCCAAAGACCTGCAGGGAAATCTTACACCTGATATAGTAGTAGCACTTTAAATGGGAGAGTGTTTCTGCAAAGGCATCTCAAGTATCAGTGAGAGTTTGGTTGGGGAAGATAGGCTTAAGAGGGAAAGGAGTGTGTGTGAAGAGCTTTGGGCAGCACCTCAGCAATCCTCTTGGCTCAAGTATCTACTTTGTCACTTTCTGGTAGTGTGACTTTGGACAAATTAGTGAATCTCTCTCTGCATCAGTTTTTCCATTTATACAATGGGTTACAGAGTCTGACAGTGAAGTTCAGTGAGATTTGAATACAAGCTTCCTAATCTGCATAGTACCATATAAATGGGCCTTGGTATGAAGATGTGAAAAACCAAGTGAATTAGAAAGAGAAGAGGTGAGTTTGGAAAATAACAACTTGTAAATACGTGTTCAGCTATGCAGTTTAGCATTCCAGCAAGATTTCTGAGTGCACTGAGGAAGGGGCCATTTGGTTCCTTCCTCAAATAGCCTCTTGTAAATGGCCCCTTGTATTGTGAGTTTAAAAGTATCTTAGAGGCCACATCTAAGTTGTTCTTTGTCATTATTCTGTAACAAAGGGAAAATGCATTTGGAGAGGAAGGGGAGAGAAAGTGAGCAGGGCAGGAACCCTGAGATTCCAAGCCCCATATTCCTTCCACTCCAACCCTCTAATGGGCATGGACACATTGAAAGCTGAGAGGGTTTATTAACAGTTGCTTGGGAAATGAAGAGGGATTTGACATTGATTTTTATCTATCCTTCTATGTGTTGCTGGACTTTTAAAGATAGATTTTTTTGGCTGACTGGACCTAGTGCAGGTATATATATATATATATATATATATATATATATTAAAAAGGCAAAACATTCTGCCCTTCCTGTATGGAAATATTAGCATCTCTCTCAAAGCCTGTGTATAAAGCCCTGTGACAGTTCATAACTTACAGCGCTCTTGTTTTGAGGCAATGCCACAGTAAGGGCTGGGAAGCATTTCCCTTGCAGCACAGAATATGGAAGGCACAGATTACCACCAGGTGCTTTAATTAGCTGTCCTGAGGAATGGCAGGCTATACCTTAGATGTCTTTGGGGGATTCTGCCTTTTTAACAAGCTGCTGGGTGATGTTGGTGCTGCTGGTTGACCACCAATCACACTGTGAGTAGTAAGCCTTCAGAGATCATTTAGCCAAGCTACCACTTTATGCAGGTGTGGGACATCAGGTCTAACTTTCCAACCTAAGTATTTTTATTCTACAAGATACTCAGTGATCTGTGGACTGAGTTCCAATTAGGGTGACTAACCATCCTGTTTTTCCTGGGACTGAGAAGGTTCACTGGACATGAGACTTTCAGTGCTAAAACTGAGAAAGTCTTACGAAGACAGTGAAGAATTGGTCCCCTAGTTCCGACAGACTGAGTTTGAACCCTAGCCTCTACACTCTGGCATGGGAAGAAGTTGGGCAAACCTTGGTTTCTTTATTTGTGAAGCAGAAATCATAAATATACTCCATAGGATAATTGTAAAGGTTAAATCAGACAGCATATGTAAAGCACTGCACACGCCATCTCACTGAATGTTGGCAATGGCTATTGCCAATTATTCATAGACCTGACTCAGCACTGCCCTCCATTACTGAAAAGAAGAAGAAATACCCCAAAGATCAGGTGCAGGTGGCCATAGATCATCTATATTGCGTAATCTCCGTACAGGGAGGTCAGCTTGTAAATCACCTCCTGCCCATGTTATGATGGGGAAGCCGGAGTGAAGTGATTCTTCAGTGTATACTTTGCCTACCCTGAACAACATCAATACTAATGTTTTTGTTTGCTGTTTAGGGAAAGAAAGGCCTGGCTAAGACTTTGCCACCTTGGGACAATCTGAACTGGCCCCTCATGTTCCTGTCGACCTTGTTCATCCATTAGTGTTTCTCTGAGCTCTGTAACAACTTATGAGGGCAGCTGCAGCTAATGACCGTGCCTTGCATCTCCTGACCCGTCACTGTGTTAACAATTGATATCCTTAGAACAACACACACAGACAAGGCAGCACCTCCACTGCGGCTTCCAATAAACATGCCCACGGAGAGGAGAAAAGAGAAACTTTGAACTCACACACTTCGTAGTGCAGAGCCTGGCACAAGACACTGGATTAATTAATGTTTGTTGAGTGTGATGCCACGCTGTGGGATCTCTCTCTGATGCAAGTTCATTTTCAATAGTGAACTCAGGCTCCATTTTCTCCTGCTCAATTGGCTGGTGTTGAGTGAATGAGGCTGATTTTGCCAGACCTTACCTAGGAAAGCCAGTTCACTCCCTCCTGTCAAATGCCATCCACTTATCAGAGCATTTGGTTGGCCATATATGTGACTACGGGGTGGGAAGCAAAGTGCGCTTTTTTCTGTTATCACTAGTAAGTGGGGCAGCTACACGCAGCAGATGATTCCGCAATAGAGGTTACTGGGGCAGAACAGCTGCTGACTAGCTGCAGAAAGGACCTGACGTAATCACACATTACCTGTGTCCATTTTAGAGGAAAAACTGGGAGACTTGTCTCTGCTCTCATCTCTGCTTACTATAGCTGTGGCCTGTACCCTTCTGGAAGGGTATGAAACATAAGGGGGCAAAGTCTCCATTTCATAAACAGGAAAATAGAGGCCACATGACCAGTGCACGCATGTATCTGGCTATTGCCCATACTCAAAAATTAAAACCCAAGTCTTGAGATAGTGGTGTGAACATTGATGAATTTCCCTGAACCTCAGCTTCCAAACGAGTAAGTTGAGATAGTGACGGCAACTCATCCTGCCTCACAGGGCAGAGCTGTAACAACTACTTGCTAAGATTTAGTAAGTGCTCCCTGCCAGCCTCTCTAAGTATGTCAGCCCAGCCAGTCCTCACAAGAGCCCTGTAAGGAAAGAATTATCAGTATTCCTGGCATACAGATTAGGAAACTGAGGTACAGTGAGATTAAAATGAGACTAAATGGCTGAGTTGGGTTGTACGCAAGACGTCTGGCTCTATAGGTCTCCCCACCACACTGTTTCATGTGACCTTGAATAAATTCCAGCTTTTGAAAACTAAAGCCTAGGAGCATATTATCACTATTCAAATAGAGCTGCAGTTTTTTGAAAAAGGCAACAAACTAACAGAGAACCAATGTACAAACAAAACTCCTCTAAAAAAAAAAAAACTCCTCTAAGTTTGTCAGCCAAGCAGCCACCTGGTGGTGGGACCTGAGGCTGAGATTAGGGAAAGACTCCAGTTCTCTTCAAGGAAATCTGCTAAAAGGGCAGGAGATATAAAAGCTTGTTCATGGAACACGCAGCACTAACCCCTGTCGTTCTCCAAAGTTGTGACTTACAAATAACGCTAATCAAAATGATAGCTGGCTTCTTTTAAGTGTTCGCTGTGTGCCAGGAGATGTGCTAAGGCCTTTAACTGTGGGAATTTGTGCCTGATAGAAGGACTACACTCTTTCAAATGGAACAACAGACTTCTTTCTACTGCCTTCTTTCTGGGTGCATCAGGCAACATGCCACATGCAGGGTGGTCTTTTCTTATCGAATAATAATCCGAACTTCTTTTACACCCTTGAAACACCAGGAACTGAGACCGTGTACTCTTTCAATATCCTCAATGGAATAGTTTTGTATTTTTTGAAAAGGTAATACATGTACAAATTTTAATTGAATACTATAGTAGTATAAATAGTGAAAACTAAATCCCCTCCAACCACAACCATTTTGTTGCATTTGAGAGACTAAATTCTATGGAAGGGTGTACGTGTGCATACATATATATACACACACACACGTACATATATATATGTATATATGCCCCTTTTGCTTTACATAAAATGGAAGCATACTATGTACCTTGTTTTGCATATTGTTTTATTTATCATATATGCATGTTTCTTATTTTAAAGCTATATATTATTCTACGCAGGGACCTATGATTTATTTTACTGGCCCATTTAAAAGAAAAATAAGTAATTTCTATACTTTTACTACTAAAAATAATGACTATCATTGTGTATACATAATTCTTTGTGTACATGGACACATGTATCTCTATAAGGTAAATTATTATAAGTGAAATTTCTGGAGCAAGACCTATTGAATTCTCATGGGTACTGCAGAAGTATCCTATGAAAATTTTTCTTGATCAATTTCTACATTATATGTCTATCTTTAAGAAGTAGAATAACTGATTTCAAACTGGTAAACTGCTTCACAGACTTCTCAGAGAGGATTTTCAGGGTGGAACAACAAGAAACTGCTGTCTGCTTTTTTGTCTTTGCTCTTCCTTCCCAACTCTGCTTCCCTAATTCACTTCTATTGTGCTAATTAAGTATGGATGTTAGTTTGAATATTCTGAATAAAAGCACTATGGTGCCATAAAATTGAAAGATGCATTATGTTTTAAGAATGGGGATAAATGCAACAGGAAGAATGCATTTTGTAAGTGAAATTTTACCATCCTGCTTCAAAACTAGAAGGTTGATTCTTGAAAGATCGCTTAAATTAGTTAAATCTAAAGTCAAATACAGTCTTAAATGAAGTTTTGTTTTTTTTTTAAGCCAGTGGGCATTAAAAGGCAAAAACATATTTGTGTCACTTCCTATTTCAGTGATTCTTCTATTCCTAACTCCATGTTTTTCTTTTATTTTTTCAGTATCTTTATTGAGCACATGATAGGCTCACAAATAGCCTGGAGTGTCTATAATATGCCTCTGGTAAAAAGAAAAACACCACGTTTATTAAAAAACAAAATCTCCAAGCAGTAATGATGTCACCATCTATTGTGCTCTCGTTTAGAAACATACACTCATTTACTCCTTAAAGCCAGGCTATTGTTTTAATGAACTAGATGTCATCATCTCTGTTTTACAAAAGAGGAAATTTGGAGAAGCTTAGAAGATTATTTCCTGTCCAAGATCAAATAGATGGAAAATGGTAGGCACAGGATTCAAACCAGGACTTCCTGAGTAGACAATTTGTGTGCCAAAATGTTGACACTACCCTTTGGTATTTTCTGTTCAGCACACTTTTCTGGGGCCACTTCTGCGGAATCTTGGTAGTAGGGGACATTTATGTACAGTGGACATGCTCACTTTCCTGGAGCCTGCTGTCAAAAAGACTTAAGGACACTGACAGCAATCCCTGCTGAAGTATGAACAATACTTCAAGCACTGTCCTACAGCAGGGACTATGAGGATGAAGGAGCAACCAACCAGTTTTTCTCTTCTGCTGGGGAGGGAGCCTCCACTGTTACCTGCTATCTCTTTGGACCATGCCTTGCAGTTCCCAGTGATATCAAAGGAAAGAAAATTAAGTACAGGAAATCAGTAAATCATTGCACTTAATGATATGCTAATTAGGGATGCCCTGTAGCAATCAGTCTAGTGTCCTAATTTACATCCCCTCTGTTCATTGAGCCATTTAAAATTCTCCCCCATCCTAGTGACTATGTAAACATCGTGTAATATGCAATAGAAGAATCTCATATATAGAAGTGGCACCTTGGAAACTCATCTGACATCCTTACAAGGATGTCACCTTACCTTCTTCACCTTACAGTTAAGGTGAGAAAAATGAAGATTGATAAATTTAATTAAACAATCAAGAGTGAGTGGTACAGCTGGGACCACCAAGAATTCAGGTTTGTTGACTTCTTCCTAGTACCATTTGCTCTCCTAGGAGTATAAGGGATGTTCCTTGTCTCATTCTGTCTTCACAACAAATCTAGGAGATGAATATTGTCCTTCTCATTTATAGATAAGGAAACTGACATTAAATTATTTCCCCAATGTCACACAGAAAGTGGAGGAGCAAGGAGTTAAATCTTTGCTTCCTGAATTCAAAGCTCCAGTCTGCCATTATTTGCATTAGGTTTGAAAGTGGGTGGATCCCTGTACTTGGCAGAGTTTAAATGAATTCAAAGATCCCCCTCAGCCTTAAAATTCCCTGATCCCACATAGCTGTGGGTATAAAAGGGTGGAATTAGCTGGAGCAATAAATCACTGTAGCCCATAGGAGTCCCACAGGCATGATCAAGTCTTCCTCATTCCATTCCTCATTGTCAGCAATATGCATCATTTATCTCTAGTAAATGCTATAATCATCCCTAATGAGTTTCCTGGCTTGATTCTCTTATGGTTCCAACCCAACCAACACTTTGCTATCCCAAGGCTTAGCTACAGACATGATACCCCCACAATACAATCACACACACTCAAATGCCTCCAGTGGTTCTTATTTTCTGATACATATGTTCCAAGCTTCTTATGCAGGTGATCAATACAGCCCAGGTTCTGGCTCCAATTTACCTTGCAGTTTTATTTTTATGAACTCCCCTTACTTCTTCCTGAGGTCCAGCCCTGCAGAACCACTTCTCATTTCCTAACCTTCTGAGCCTTTGCCTCATGTTGTCCTTACCAGGTGCATAGTTTCTTTTTGCCTCTGGGTCTCCCAAAATTTAAGCACTCATTACTATAAAGCTACAGTAAGCAAGATACTGTGGTATTAGTGAAAGAACACACAATAGGTCAATGAAACACAATAGATAGCCAAGAAATAGATCCACATAAATATAGTTGACTGATCTTTGACATAGGAGCAAAAGCAAGACAATAGAAAAAGCTACTTCTTTTCAAAAATGATGCTGGAATAACTGGACATCTATGTGCAAAAAGAAAAGAAAAATGAATCTAGACACAGACCTTACAGCATTCACTAAAATTAATTCCCAATGGATCACAAACCGAAAGGTAAGACATAAAACTATAAAGCTCCTGGGTGGTAACATAAGAGAAAATCTAGATGACTTTAGGTTTGGCAAAACTTTTTAGATATAACACCAAAGTATGATCCATGACAGAAAGAACTGATAAGCTGGACTTTGTTAAAATTAGAAATCCCTGCTTTGTGAAAGACAATGCCAATAGAATAAGAAGTCAAGCCACAGATGGGGAGAAAATACTTACAAATGACATGTCTGAGAAAGGACTGTCATCTAAAATGTGCAAAGAACTCTTCAAGCTAAAGAATAAAAAAACAAGCAGATTAAAAAATGGACCAAAGACTTTAATAGACACCTCACCAAAGAAGACATACAAATAGAAAAAAAGCATATGAAAAGATATTCCACAACATATGTCATTACGGAAGTGCAAATGAAAACAACAATGAGATACCGCTACACACCTGTCAGAACGGTCAAAATCCAGAACGCTGACAACACCAAATGCTGGCTAGGATGTGGAGCAACAGGAATTCTCATTCATTGCCACTGAGAATACAGAATGGTATAGGTGTTTTAGAATACAGTTTGGCAAGTTTCTTAGAAAACTAAATATACTATTTCCATATGATCTGGTCATTGGTATTTACCTAAAGAAGCTGAAAACTTGTGTCCACTCAAATGCCTACCTGCACACAGATGTTCATAGCAGTTTTATTCATAATTGTCAAAATTTAGAAGCAACAAAGATGTCCTCTGGTAGGCGAATGGATAAAATGTGGTACTTCTAGACTCTGGATTCTAGACAATGTAATATTATTCAGTACTAAAAGGAGATGAGCTACCAAATCATGAAAAGATGAGGACAAACCTTAAATGCATGTTACTAAGGGAAAGAAGACAATCTGAAAAGGCTGCATATTGTGTGATTCCAGCTATATGACATTCTGGAAATGGCAAAACTTTGGAGGCAGTAAAAGTGTTAGTGGTTGTTAGAGGTTAGGGCGGAAGAAGGGATGAATAGGCGAACAAGATTTTTAGTGCAGTGCAACTATTATCACTATATGATAATATAGTGATACATACTTGCCATTATACATTTGTCCAAACCCATGGAATGTATAATACCAAGAGAGAATCCTAATGTAAACTGGACTCTGCTTGGTTATGATGTGTCAATGTAGGATCATCAATTGTAACGAATGTACCACTCTGGTGGGGAATGTTGATAATGGGAGATAATGTTGATAATGGGGGAAGAAATGCATGTGTAGAGGCAGAGGGTATATGGGAAATCTCTGTACTTTCCTGTTCAATATTTCTGTGAATATAAAACTAAAGAATAAAATCTATGAAAGACAAAATGAACAGATACATTACATATAAAGAAATATATATTGTTTACGAAAACACACTAAACTTTGCTCATAGATAACAAAATATAAATCAAAATGATTGGATACATACAGTCCTTCATTTACCAATTGTTAAATTTTTAAGAGTTGAACAAATTTTTAAGAGTCGGGTATGGGTAGGGCCATTCTTAGACACAGTTGTGGGAAGGGAATACATTTTTGCAAACTCTACATAAAGTGATTCAGTAACATTAATACCTGCATATATACATTTTTTAATAATAGCTATTCTTTGCCCCAATGAGATTTTCAATACGAGTATAATGTATACTTTCAAAAGCTCACTCAGACACATCCTTAAGGATATTACATGCAGAGTTGGTTTTGAAAGCACGAACTGGAAACAACAGAAGTGAACATCAATAGGGGAAGCAATAAATAAAATTCTGATGAATCTAAAATGCTGGAATAGGGTGTAGCCATGAACAAAATAAACATATCTGTCTGTTGTGACATGGGAAAAAAAATCTTGACTATAATAACAGATAAAGCAAGGCTCAGAAGGGTAAAAAGAAATCTTTGGGGGAGTAAAACTTGAAGAGTAAGGCACTGGGTGCTCAAGATCTTGTCTTTAAAGTAACTTGTGGAGAAAGAGAGAATTCAATCCCACTGGAGTTCCTCAGAGTTGACAAGATTGCCAAAGCCCTTGAGTCACACTGCCTTCCACTGCTGTGGAAATGACAGTTTTATCTTCAAAGACAGTGGAGTGGGAAGATAATCCATTTTCACTGTGGGTTATGAAATTTGTGTTGCCTCTTCTTAATCTTAAAATA
The DNA here is from genome assembly GCA_963574885.1 of Lepilemur ruficaudatus. Classification (NCBI taxonomy): domain Eukaryota; kingdom Metazoa; phylum Chordata; class Mammalia; order Primates; family Lepilemuridae; genus Lepilemur; species Lepilemur ruficaudatus. The sequence goes on along the minus strand of CAUYRT010006315.1, from coordinate 17,543 downwards.
GCTTGAATGAAGGCCTTTTAGCCAATGATTAGCAAGCCAATATTTAAAGCCATATGCCTTAATAATCAATTAGTTTTTAGGCTTGTGTTGTTTTTAAAAGTTTCATTGCTTATAAATTTTATACCTCAAGGTGTAAGGCATACTTGGAATAATTGTAACTTTGATTCTTGCCATCAGTAAGACCAGAATGGGGGGAGAAAACCTCCTTCTCACCCTTCCTTAATCTTTGCCAAAGAGAGCGGCTCAGCATGGAGTGAAATAGGATTTCTATTTCTGTATTCAGAATAGAGGCATTATATAGCAGAAGTTAAGAGTGTAGGCAGTGAAGATATTCAGACATTTTACTAGTGGGTTCCTAGCACGAGTCTTGCTATATTCCAGGCACTGTTCTAGACATTAGAGGTGGATCAGTGGAAAAAACAAAGATCCCTACCCTTGAAGAATTTTTGGGGGGGAAGAGATAGACATTTAACAAACATAACACATAAAGTATATGATATGTTTGAATATAATAAGTGCCATGACTGGGAAATGCCATTCAAGAGAGATCTGGCAAAGCCCTGCAGCAGTGAGCCAGCTTGCTGGAGTGTCCCTCATTATGATATTTATTAGTATTTCAGTCCTTCCTCTGCCACTAACTAGCTGAGTTGACCACACAGTAGCACCTTGACCACACAGAGGCTGAGTTTTCTCACCTATAAAATGGCAAAAATATATAACTCATTTTGCTGTGGTGGGAATTAACTGGCTAACGCTTGGTAAAGCAACTGACATATAGTGAATCCTCAGAAAGTTTTAGGGATTCTGTTCCTTGTTTTATTATTACAGATTGAGGTGGTCTAAATTTTTGTTTTAAAAAAGGCAAGCAAAATACCTCTTCAATTAAATGTATTTCTTTTAAAGTGGACATGTGTCTTGTGATAGTGTCATACAGGTCTTGTGTCTCTGTAGCCTGGTAAAACTTTGGATTTTATTTTTATTTTATAACCTGAGCCTGGGAAAGAAAATGCTACCATCCTTGTTGGGTGGGCACCTGGTCTTTTTTTCCCTTCACCTTTTATAATGTTGGGGAAACCACCTGAATTCTGACCTGAACAGGCTCAACCTTGAGGCATCAAGACCAGAAGGAAGCACATAGCTGGGTGGACAGACAAGTGAGCCGGGTTGAAAAGGGGTGAGTCTGGGGCTGGGGAACTAATCGAGGACAACCAGGTCACAGACTTGACATCCAGAAGTGGAGCAAATTCCCACAAGTATGTGGAATAATGGAGAAGAAGGAAGATAGGAAAATCGGTGGATAAGCCCAAATATGCAGTAGATTTGAAGGCTGTTTTGGTCACGTGCAAGTTTTAGGACCTTTGTTCACGGCCAGCAGGCTTTAAAATTGGTTTGAAACATGAAGAAAAGCATCTGATCTCCTTCGTGGGGAAGTTAGCAAGGGAATCTAGGCCACACTGGGGGCAGAAGACAGAGTTTGAGGTTGATGCATGGCACCTTAATGGGGCCCAGGAGGGAGTGGGACAAGGAAAATCAACATATCTCAGAGGCCAAAATGGCACCCAGGCCTAACTCCTGGCTGCAAAGCCAAAGTTTTACCAGGACACCGAGACTCAAGACCTGTGTGATTCCATCACAGGACACATATCCACTTTAAAAGAAATAAATACATTCAATTACAAAGCTGTTTTACTTATCTTTTTTAAACAAAGGTTTGGACCACCTGGGAGCAAGACAGAATTCCAAGGTTCGCCAGCAGGAGGGGCTGAGACTCCTGGCAAGCAGATCTGGGCTTGCCTTGTTGGTACCATTGTGTTTCGTGCTTTAGAGAAACAGAGGAGAGGTGGCAAGGCAAACAGGGCGGGCCTAGGCACCAGGTACTTGAAAGCATTGGTTTTTAAGGGCAAAGGGGAGAAAGGGAGACAGAGGAAGAGAGTGATACATATACACATCCTACAAAATATCTGTCGTTCACACACTGTGGTGTTGAAAGAAAAGTTTTTATTCAGAGCTGCTTGCTGGTTTGCTTAACCACAGGGGAGGGAAAGCTATTGTGCAGGGTTTCTGTTAGAAACAGCAACTTTTCTGGGGGCTACCATTGGCTTGCTTTACTTGTTCCCTTTGGGAATTGGGCACCACTCCTGCTGCCCTGCTATTTGTTTGCAAATATCTCGGGAAGATGGGCTACTATTACAGTTCAGATTTAAATGCCAGCCTTGGCTTAAGACTCCGTGCTGATCTTTATAAAATACAGTTGAGAGGCTTTGTGTATTTATAAATGCATCTTTTCCATAAAGTGTAACATTTCACTTGTATAACTTTAAGTGGCCTGAATTAATATGACTATCGTTGCTAGGGGATTTAAGAATCAAAACTGTTTTAAAGTAAATTAAGTAACCTACTAAATAGGATTTTCTTGTCCTCATTTTGGTAATAAAAACCTCAAAGAAACTCAAAGGAAAAGAAAGACAAATTTATATTTAAAGATGGAGATTTTCCTCTGTTTTTGTGGAGTCTTTTTTTAGAACCTGCTGCATGTTGGTGTTCTATTCTCTGGACTATTTATTTTTATAACCATGGGAAGGATATTTCAGACCATTAAGAGATAGAGCCTGTCCAAAGGATTTTGGTTGCCCTTTCTTCCTAGCAAATGAAATGTCCAACAATATTCTTAGCTCACCCACCCTGCTTCAACTCTCTGCCTGACTGTGAGAATCTTGAATGGGCTGACTGGTAGTGGGTCTAGGAACTGGCACAGTAAATTCCAAGACTGGTTAAACCTTGGAGGGGACTTATAGGCAATCACTCTAGCAATGGAGCTACAAGGCAGTTATGCCCCTTTCCAGGAATATAGACCACAGAGTATATTCACATATAAACTCTGCCCACTAGAAAAAATTCTGTTACAACTTTCTTTTGATAATGAGGGATATGTTAAAACAATTAAAAAGAAGCATATCATTGAGCACATGGGCATATACTATTTATTCACCCCTCCCCCCATTATCAAGTTCATTTACAGGAAAAAGTTACAAATAGTTGCATGGTTGCAGTCAGGGACTTTTTGTCACCATGTGGAAATATTCCTGAGACTCTCCTTTTCCTTCTCAATCCCCACCACTACTCTAAAATGAGTCTTCAAATTAAATGCCATGGGACTCATGGGCAAACACTGTTAACATATTTGGTCCAGAAATATGTGCTAAAATTATAGCTATACTGAAAAAAAAGAAAAAACTTGATTTCTCCAGGTCACTCTTCTCAAACTGGAGTATGTAGTAGGGTCATTCAGTGGACTTGTTAAACTCAAATTGCTGGGTCCCACCCCTAGAGCTTCTGATTCAGTCTGAGGTAGGGCCTGAGAATTTGCATTTCTAACAAGGTCCCAGGTGATGCTGATGCTGCTGGTTTAGGCGCCACACACTTTAAGAACAACTATTCTGAACCAGTGGTTCTTAACCTGGGCTACATGTTTGAGTAACCTGTGGAAAGTTTTTAAAATCCCAGTGCCCAGGCCAAAGCCCCAACCAACTGAAATTCTATTCTCTAGAGGTGAGAACTTGTCATCAGTATTTTGTTAAGATCACCAGGTGATTCCACCGTGCAGGTAAGTTTTAGTCCACCTTTCTTTCTCCTTATTTTTCACATGAAGAAACTCAGGCCAAGAGAAGTGAAATCATACAAAGTCATACAGCTAGTTATGAAAGAGATAGTTCTCCTGATGTCCGGGCCAGGGCACTTATACTACAGAACACATGGTTGCCTTGCCAGTATGCCTGGATTTAAAATTTAGCAACAAGGGCTTAATGTGACCACATGGGATCTTGTTAAATTTCAGATTCTGATTCAGCAGGTCTGTGGGGGTGGTATCTAAGATTCTGCATTCCTGACAAGCCCCCAGGTTTTATCCATACAGCTGGTTCATAGAAGACACTGAGAATTAAGGTTCGAATGCACCTTTGCCTGGGCTTTATCAGTACTGTATTTTAAATGCAAACAATAGAAGCCATGGACCCAAAAGCAAGATAATAGATACTATTAAGGAAAATTAGCATATCCTAGGCACTATATTAGACAAATTTGTTGTAGCTATTTAAAATTTTAGAGGTTTTTGAATAATTTCCTTCATTCTTTTGGGTTAGAATTTTAACAATTTTTAAATTGTGTCCTGGAAATAGAGTTTAAAGTGAAAAAAGGTAAAAATCGATTTGGAGACAATTAAACCCCACAATGCTAATTGTTTTTGAAACGGATCTAATTGTATCTGTCAGTTCTGCCTGAATGTTCCCAAATCATCTTGGGAAACAAATACTTTAATCATTTTAGTTTTTATCTTTCCAGATTTTATATTTAGGAGAAGGTAGTACAGCAGCATGGTTAGGATTTTGCCTTCTGGAATTACAATGTCTGGGCTGAAGTTCAGGCTTTGCCATTAACAAGCTACTTAGTTATTATTTAATTAATACTTAATCTTGATGAAGTTCAGTTTTCTTATCTATAAAGTGGAGATAATGGCACCTGCCTTGTAGAATTTTTAGAGGATTACATAAGATAATACATGTAAAAATCTTAGCAAATATCTAGGCACTTAGTAAGCACTTAGATAAATATTGGCTTTTATTGTTATCATACCTTGTTGGCTGGTGGCTACATTGTCTACCTATATTGACACCAATGGTTACCAGGACTTAGTCTTGTGACTTGGCTTTCAGGAATGTCCCTGGAAGGGTCTCTCAGGAAACCAAATAAGAACCATCCTTCATATCAACACCAAGGGATCAAATTGCAGAGTGGAATTGTCTGAGCAGACACCCTGGAAGGATTGGTCACGAGCAAACTCGAAAGAGCATTCCAAGAAAGTTCCCACTGGGCTTGCTGAAGGGCCCAGATTGCTAATTTCTGAAACATATATGTTGGTTCATTGTGGGAGACATCTTATGGCAAATGAACATGCTCACTTTTTAGGCTAGTGATTTGCTAAGTGTGGTCCCAACACCAACAGCAACAGAATCAACTGGAAACTTGGTAGAAATGGAAATTATTTGGTCCCTCCCCAGACCTACTCAATTTGAAACTTTGGGATGCCACCTAACAGTTTGTGTTTTAAGGAGCCATCCAGGCGATTCTGATTCAAGTGAGAATTTGAGAAGCACTACTATAGGCATAGGCAATTCTTGAGGATTTTAACCCAAGAATATGATGGGGCTTTATGTTTTGGAAAGGTTGCCTTGGCAGAAAGAGTGAAGGTTGATTTCCAATCTTTGTATCAAAGACCTCAGAGAACTAGGAAGTCATCACAAGGAATTTGAAAATCCCATACTGTCCGTAAGTTTGAAAGTTCCAGAGAGTTTCAGAATATCATCTTGCGCATGTCTTTTCTACTCTTCTTTAAATGTACTAAATGATTTTATGATTAGAAAAGGAGAATTCATTTAAAGGCACAGATGTATTCACAAAAATTTTGCTTTGTATTTTCTCAGTCACCTGCTATATTGGAGGTAAAGCATTTATTCATTTATTCACCCAGTATTCAGTGAGAATTTTTTATGTGTCAGGAAGTTTTCTAGGCACTGAGGGCAGAGCAATGAACAACAACTGCCGAGAGTTTGAGACTCTCCCCACAAATCTGGTCCCAGGCAGGAATGTCACAAGAGATTGGAAATAAAGGAGACAGAAACAAAGTATAGATTAAAGTCATGGGGAAATCAGGGGTCCTCCAGCATTCTCCTGAGCCAGGAGGCCACGAGTGGAGTCCCGCATCAGTATTTATTTTTTTAGCAAACAATTGTTATCAGTCACCGATTTACATGTATATATCATGAGTTTAACTTTCGAGGTTTCCCAAAGTAACAATAAATTAGCTAAGTATACACAAGTTAAAGATAAAATCGTCAGCAGTAAAGCATATAATCCAAAGGGGAACAAAGAGATCATGTACTTCTTTCTTCTTTATCTAGTTCCTCATTTACTGAGACATGAACTCAGGAGAGAAATAGAAACATTGCCTCAGGCTTAGAATAGCAAACTGCTCTTATCTGCTGGGCTGACATCCTTTGATCATTCTCTCCACTTTTGCATCACAAGCCCAGGTCCCTTTGCAGACATTCAGGCCGTAGTCCTCAGGCTCCAAGGCAGGGTCCGTTTGCAGACATCTCTGATCAGTGGAATGTGCCCCTCAAGTTCGAGCAGCTTTTCTTCAGTGAACTGACATGCCCACAGGTTGCTCTTTGGCAAAGTCCTATCCCACTCCTGGGGTTCTCATGTCTCGACCCTAACCATATATATATATATGTGTGTGTGTGTGTATATATATATATATATATATACAAAATTTGCTTCCCTGATAGAACCTACATTTTAGTGGAGGTATAGGGCTATAACAAGATAAATAAGTAAAATATTTCCTATGTTGTATAGGAATGCATTTTTAAGTAAAAAAAAAAATAAAAGAGAGAGGTGTGAAGAAAAATGGGGGATCAGGCAGATCAGGGGAGGTTCCATGAAAAGGTGAACTTTGAGTGACATGCTTAAGAAGCTGAGATATCAAGCCAGGTAGGTATCTGGACCAAAATCATCCTAGGTACAGGGAACAGCAAATGTAAAAGGCCTGAGAGAGAACTGTGTTTGGCATGTCAGAAGAATAACAAGAGGCCAGCATGGCAGGACCAACTTGAGAGTTGCAGGAGAAGAACTTCAAGTGGTGAGGGTAGTAGCGGTGGGGATCATATAGGGAGATAATAAACTGATCATATGGGGACATTAGGATATCATTAAGCCTTTGTTGTTACTCTGAGTGAGATGGAAGGTATTGGCAGTTTCTGAGGAGTGGACAAAAGTGGTCTGGTGAACATTTTAATAATATCACTTTGGCTACTGTGTTGGGAATAGCTTGAATATGGACAAGAGTGGAAGCAAGGAAACCAGTTTCAAAGCTATCAAAATATTTCAGGTGAGGTGTGACGGTGCAAGAGACAGGGTGGTAACACTGGAGGTGATGGGAAATGTCTACTTTGGAGGTAGAGCTGACAGGATTTGCTGAAGGGTTGGGTGTGGGGTTGTGAGGATAATCCAAAGTTTTAGAGCTTGAATCACCATAAGGAAGAAAATTCCATGTCCTGAGATGAAGATGATTTTGAGAAGAGCAGATGGGAAGGGTGAATAGCTGGAGTTTGGTTTTGGACATGGAAGACCTGAAATACCTGTTAGATATTCAAATGGAGACACTGAGTAGGCAGTTGGATGTACTGAGTCTGAAATCTGGGGAAAGGTCTGGGCTAGAGCTGTAAATTTAAGAGTCATTAGCAGATAGATGATAGTTAAAACATGGGACTCAAAGAGACTGCCAAAGAAATTCACATAGACAACATATAGATAGAAATTCAGTGAATTACAAGGACCAAACTCTGAGTTTTGTCAACATTTAGAGGCCATGGGAATGAGGAAGAGCCACTGATGGAGAATAAGAAAAAGTAGCCAGAGTGTCGGGAGGAAAACCAGTGGAGGAAAAACCAATATCCTAAAACCCAAAGAAGCAGCTTCAATAGGTCAAAAGATAAGAGGGGTGAGAACTGGCCATTTGTTTTTGCACTGCTTTTGGTGGTTTTAATGAGAAGTTTCAATAGAGTGGTATGAGTGAAAGCTTGGTTGTAGTGGTATTAAGAAAGAATAGTAACAGTCTCTTCAACAAAAAAGACATCTGCACCCGAATGTTTATGGCAGCACAATTCACTATTGCAAGGACATGAAAACAACCCAAGTGCCCGTTAATTCATGAGTGGATAATTATAATTTGGTATATGTATACAATGGAATATTACTCAATTATAAGAAACGACAGTGATCTAGCACCGCTTATATTTTCCTGGATTGAGTGTGAGCCCATTATCCGAAGTGAGGTAACAGAAGATCGGAAGAATGGACCCCACATGTACTCGCCATCAAATTGGTACTGACTGATTAACACTATGGTGCTCAAATGGTGGTGGTGTTCTCCAGGGATTAGGGGGTTGGGGGGTAGACTCACAACTGAGGGACTCAGTGAGCATTGTAGAGGGGAAGGGCATACCTCTAACCCTTGCTAGGGAGAGGCAAAGATATAAAATGTAACCATAATGTTTGTACTCTCATAATTTCCTGAAATTAAAAATAATAATAATAATCATAAAAAAATAAATGGTGCTGGGAAAATGGATTTCCATGTGAATGGATTTCCCTATCTGACACTATACACACACAAACAAATAAACTCTAAATGAAGAAAAGACCTAAACATATGACCTGAAGCCATAAAACTCCTAGAAGAAAACATGCGGGAAAAGCCTTCTTGATATTGGCCTCGGCCATGACTTTTTGGCCATTATAGTAAAAGCTCAGGCTATGAAATAATAAATAAATAAATGGGAGTACATCAAAGTAAAAAGCTTTTGCACAGCAAAGGAAACAGCCAATAAAAGGCAACCTATAGATTGGGGAAAAAATATGGGCAGGACTACACATCTGATAAGAGGTTAATATCCAAGATGTACAAAGAACACATACAACTCAGTAGCAAGAAAACATATATAACCTGATTAAAAAATGGATAGAGGATATAAATAGACATTTATCCAAAGATGATACAAAAATGGCCAACAGGTATATGAAAAGGTGCTCAATATCAGTAACACCAGGAAATTCAAATCTAAACCACCATGAGATACCACCTCACACATGTTAGGATAGCTGGTATCAAAAACAGAACAACTTTTGGCAAGGGTATTAAGAAAAGGGAACCCTTGTACATTGTTGGTGGGAATGTAGATTGATACAGTCATTATGGAAAATAGTATGAACTTTCCTAAAGAAATTAAAAACAGAATTACCCTATGGCCCAACAATCCCTCTTCTGGGTATATATCCACAGGAAATGAAATCATTAACACAAAAATATATGCACTCTCATGTTCATTGCAGCATTGTTCATAGTAGCCAAGATATGGAAGCAACCTAGGTGTCCATGAATGCATGAATGGATAAAGAAATTGTGGATATTATTTAGCCTTAAGAAAGGAAGAGATCCTGTCACTTGCCACAACATGGATGGACCTAGAAGACATTATGCTAAGTAAAATAAGCCAGACACAAAAAGAAAAATATTACATCATCTCATTTATATTTGGAATCTAAAAAATAAAGATAGATCAAATATATAGAGATAGAGAATAAAACAGTGGTTATCAAGGTTGGAGTGGAGGGTGGAATGGGGAGATGTGGGTCAAAAGATACAAAGTAGCAAATATGTAGGATGAACAAGTAGAAAGATCTAATATACAATGGTGAGGACTATAATTAACAATAGTGTATTCAGGATTTTTGCTAAATACGTAGATTATAGCTGTTCTTGCCATGGGGGTGGGGGAGGAATGGGTAACTGTGAGATGGTGGAGACATTCATTTGTTTCATTATAGTAACTATTTTACTATGTATATGTGTTTTATAACATCATGTTGTATATTTTATATGTGCATGCGATAAAATTTATTTAAAAGAAAAGAGATAGAATAGGGACAGGGATTTTGGAGACTGCAATTATAGACAACCCTCTCATGGACGTTTGCTATAAAGGGAAAGAGAGATTTTTTAGCTGGAGAAGGTTTGCTTAGTTTTGCTTCTGAAGGTAGGAGAAATAATAACGTTTGAAAATTAGTGGGACTGATAGAATAGGGACAGAAATTTGATGAGGTAGAAGAGAGAGGAGAATGAAAGAGTGATGTCTGTGTGCAGGCTTCGGGGCAGGGATCAAGAGGAGGGATTGGTCTTAGCTTGGAATACAGACATTTCATCCATAAAAAAATAGGAGTGGCAGAATATGTAGGTACAGATAAGAATGTGAGAATTTATGGTATTTGTCTTCCATCGTTTTCATTTACTTAGACATAATACAAGGCTATTGGCTCAGAAATAAAAGGGGAATGAGGTGTTGGATCTTTCAGGAGAAAAGAGGAAAAGATAAAAGACATATGAAATACTTATTCTAGGAAAGCAGGGGAGAAAATGGATGTACTCAATAAAGGTTGGGAAAGATAGTTTGCTTACTGGGCAACAGGAAGGCCCACTTGATGTTAACGGTCATGGGTTTAAAATTGATAGCCGTCATTATGGGTACGATTAAGTTATTCTCTCACCCAGTTCAGCTGCATGGATGCAGGCATTGGTAGGCAAAGATTTAAATTTAAGCAAAGTTTCATTTAGCCAAAGGATCAAAGAAACAATAAAGGATTAGAGAGTAGAGGGTGCGTGTATGGGTGTTATTATAACGTTAAACCAAAGGTTTAAACTAGGAGGATCAGGAACAAGGGGAAAGACTGAAAAGGTGGTAGGGTTAGCAGTTTTGGGGTTCCTATGGGTTGAAAGATTGAAATGGTGTAATAAGAGTGACCTATAAATAAAAAAAAGGTGGTGTCTAGAGAATAGGATGTTTGAGACTGACATTATACAAAATTGCAGTTATTGGTAATGACAAATGTAGCCTATACTCATGGCAGAGAGTGGCTCAGGTAGGGTAGAAGACAAGATCGTTGGAATAGAGGAGGCCAAGGGTCATAATATACTCCAATGAACTGGAAGTACGGCCTATGGGTATATTGATAACACTCAAAATTATGTCAGAAGTAGTGTAGGAGACAGTGACAGAACCAAGTGCTAAAACCATTAAGTAAGAAAGAGAAGCAACCCAGCATCAGTAATGACAGCAACAATGAAAGGTAGTGATTGCTCTGAAGATAGAACATGTGAAGCTGATGGGGGTGGGGCAGGGCGGAGGAGACTAGCCTGGGGATGGTGATGAGGAGCACTGAGAACATAAACCCACCTCTGGGCTCAGTGGTACTAGGAGGATGGAAAAGAAAGCCAGCACATGGCAGGATTGAGCGGGGAGCAGTGCCCTCAGTGCCATGGCAGTGAAGGAGACATCATGGAAGAGGCCTGTGGGAGCATTAGAGTTTGGGGGCTCCCACCTGACTCTTGCTATGGGCAGTGCAGGTCTACAGAAGAGCAAGCTGTTTTCTAGCATGGGGCTTCCCTTGCGTACCTCTGACTCCCCTCATGCTCTGTACTTCCTCTGAGGCTTGTGGGAAGGGATTCTTACTGCAGGTATGTAGATTTGCCCTTGGCTTCTGACAGTGCAAATAGAGAAGCTGACTCAATTTAAGCACGTGGGTTCTCTCTTGTCCTTCTGCGTCAGAGGCCCCAAAGATGGTATAGTGGGCAAGTGAAAGAAAGTTACTTTTACATTGAAAAATGATTCTCGTATTCAAAAAGGCTGGCATCACTGGAAAGCTGGAAATAGAGAATGTGTGTGCATGTGTTTGTGTGTGTGGCTGGTTGAAATTGAAAGCATCAAAACCAGTTAGGAGTCCGTTGTAATATTTTGGGAGATTCCTGGAGAATGAATGAACTCACTGCAAGTAGAGGCAGAAAGCGTATGACGAATTCAAGAAATAGATTACTCTTGACTGAGTAGAGAGAACTATATTTACTCAGTCAATAAAGGCGACCAACAAGTTTTATGTATTCAGACAACAGTAAAACCCATGTTTTCAAGAGCTTTTATGTTTGTAAACTAGGATAATCTCCATGTCAACTGTTTCTCAAGTTAAAAGTTATGTTTAGTAGAATTTCACAAGCGTTATACAAATGAATGATATTTTTAAGGCTGTACTTTTCTTTTATTTAAAATAACATTATTCTGTGATAGCTTAAATCAAGAAAATATGAAGATGGTACAGGTTGTAGAAACATTGTGTGTTGAAGTATAGAGATGACAGGGACATTCCCCGTAATGAAGTGAGAGAAGACCATGAGCTCAACTGGCCAATGGGCTATGCTAGGGCAGCTGAGGGATGTGTTCTCCAGAGAATGAGGAATGGACGGCACCTGGCCTTAATGGGCAGAGATGCTGGGCATAACATTCCTGCTATGATGCCTTGGAAACAGACATGTCCGAGGGAGGGAGAGGAGGCTTGTGGAGCTCCATAGTGGTTTTCAAGAGGGAAGGATAGTTTAGGGCAGAGAAGCCCTAGCGAACAGAGGTACAAAGATGTGAAATAACATAAGATTAGGGAGCCATTACTTGTTCATTGCCATAGAGAGAGAGGACTGTGGTAGCAGAAGAGGCCGGCAATGGTGGAGTACACCTTTTAAAAAGGCCTCAAATGTTGTATCAGGTAAAGAGCTAGATGTTAGTGTTATAATAGGCTATAGGGAATCCTGGAAGAATTTAATAAGCAAAATGATACTCATGTCATTATATGTTTAATTTTAAGAAGGCAGTTATTTGGTCTGTAATTCTATACTCTCATTTTGTGGGATTGTTGTGCCCATTGATATGGAAAAAGTAGAAAAAATGGGTTTCTCAGAGTTCCAGGCCTGGTGGTATTGTCCCTCTCCTTGAGAATTCTCAGAATTCTTTCTCACAGTTCTTAGAGGCAGTAGGGGTTGGCCTTGGATTTTGCTATTTTTTTAATTTTTAATATCTTTGGAAGTGCATATGTCAGTAAAGCTAAACATAAATACCCAAATTACTTAGATGCATTTTAAAATCTGAAGAGGCAGAATGATAAGCATTTTTATTAAGGTAAAAGTCTCTGTCCGTTTTCTCTATAAGATAGCAATAGATGGCATGCCAATGATTTATGGGCTCTGGGGTTGTCAGAACTGGATTGCTTATAGCAGAATTGGTCTATAATTACTGTTGTAAATATGTGTTGGAGTAATGGGTGAAGCCTTTCCAACTATCCTAATTATTTCTCCAGTCTTTACAAATTACTATTAGAATATAAGAAATTCTGAAATAATTTTAGGGAAAAAGGAATACACATTTAATTTATAGAAAACCTTTAGGAGAATGAGGAAACTAAGACCCAGAGAGGTTAAAGTTGCTCACAGACAGAGGTCACATGGCTATGGAGGAGGAGGAGATAAGGAAAATCAGAGAGTCTTTATTATTGGCAAGACCATTTGATCATTCTGGTTCATGAAGATTGGCTGAGTTTTAGGAAGAACTTCTTAACATCAGGGTTGTGGAAGAATTAATCAGGATTACTCATATAGTGATGAGTTACCCCACCTAGAAGTATTTAGTGAGAGGTTAAATAATTCTTTGGAGGAAATACTGCAGTGGAGATATTCAAGGATTCATGGTTCAAAACCTTAAATGTTGCCTCCCAACACTCAGAGTCTGCAGAATTAGCACAGATCCTTTCTTTATCTGTGATTTAACAGATTATGCCCCAAGCATGCCTGAGTATATGTAACAACCACTAAGGATCAAAACTGGGAACATGTGAGGCCTGAGAAACATATATTTCAATGCAGTGCAGATTGAGCATTGCTTATCAATACGCATTGTGGAGTCGAATGATAATCAAGTAATGGAGGCTTCTGATAAAGATAGAAAGAGGTCAGCACACCTCATAGGAACTTAGAAAAAGCCACACAGCTGGACTTTGTGAAGAACAAAATGGGTTTCAGGAATTAGAAAAGGAATTGTAACCGTATCACCCTACCAAAGGCTCACCACATCATTGGGTATGGCAGGCACACTTTACTTAAAAAAAAAAAAAAGTATTTATTTATCTATTTATTTCTATAAAGCTATAATTTATCCCTTTCAGTCTTCAGTTCTACAGATTTTGACAAATACATACAGTCACGTAACCACCACCATAGTCAAAATGTAGGACTGTTCCATTTTCTCCCCAAATTCCCCCATGCCTCCTTATAGTAAACACCTGCTCCCATACTCAGTTTCTGAAAGCATTCATTTGATTTCTGTCCCTGTAGTTTTATCTTTTCTGAAATGTCATATAAATAAAACCATAGACTATGTAGTCTTTTGAGACTAGCTCCTTTCATTCAGCCTGAAGCCTTTGGGATTCATCCGTGTTTGGGGCAACAATAATTTGTTCTTTGTTATTGCCGGGTAGGATTCCATGTCTGGATGTACCACAGTTTGTCAATCCATTCACCCATTGAAGGACAGTTTCATTATTTCCAGTTTTTGGTGATTACAGATCATTATACATTCACAAATTGGTTTTTGTGCAAAGTTTTTAACTTTCCTTGGGAAAATACCTGGGAATGGGAGAGCTGAGTCATATGCTAAGTGTATATTTAAGTTTATACAAAGTTGGAAAACTATTGAATTTACCTTTAAAAATAAATATTGGAAAAATATGTAGTCTTTCCCATCCATGGATTTCCTTTTGTCAACTCTAGTATGTGGCATTTTTCTCTTAAAGTCTATGCAATCTTGAGGTTTTTAATTCTAATAATATACAAGAGTCACTTCTGTTGAAAATAAGTAGGAAATGAGAAAACTCATGGTTTGAATAGGAAAGGAGTCTAAAGAAGAGGTTAGATTTTTTCAGGAAAGCCTCAGAAGGGATAAAATGGTCTGAGAGAAACTCTGCTTCTGTTAAGAGCACAGTAAGTGAGCTGAGGGTTAGAGGGTCTTTCTGGAAACTTATGGGGCTCAAATTATTAGTGAGAAGCAGGTGCAGACAACTCAGGGTCATAAAATCGGAAAGACATTGAACATTTGGAAGGAGGATATGACACAGAAAACAAACAATATACCTGCCTTTGAGTGCACTACTTCATCAAAGCAAAATTAATTTATGTGCATTATTATTTCTAAAGGTACCTGAGATCCAGAAGGAGATGGAAAATGGAAATAAACATCTTGGTATCCATTAGTGCTCACATAAAATGTATAATGTATTACTAATGTGCATTAGATTTCTGGTCTGTGCATTTTAAGAAATATGAAAGGAAGTGTTAGGCTTATGAGAGTTTTAATCACAATCTAAATTCCAGTCTACCCACGTGGCCCTAAATCTCTCACTGTGGATTCTCCTACCATGGAAGCTTTGGAAACAAACCTTCGCCTTCAAGGAGAAAATACTTTATGATATTTAAGTCTTAGTAAGGACATTAAGGTAAATATATTGCTGTGCATGTATGTGTGTGCACTCTGGATATTTTAATCATTGGCTCAAATAAACAGGTTGGTTGTAAAAGCCAAAAATAATCAACAAAGGCTGTTGGCAGAAATCAGTTGAAATTCTTAGACAATTAAATATATTGCTTGTTGAAAGTTGGTGATGAAATGTAAATATTAGAATTGGGGAGACTCAAACCAAACTCTAATAAAATCATTTTTAATATTAATACAAAAAGCTAATAAAAACACATAAACTATGAAATGATAAGGAAGGAATCAAAGCATCTTTTTAAATTCTAAGTAATGTAATAGAATAATGCCAAATTCATTTCCACATTCTGGGACTTGGAATGAACAATTTCTTAGGTGAGAAATGTCCATGGGTTGGAGGAAGCCATGGAATTGGCTGGAACATTCAGGGATCACAAATTACATGAGGAGGTCAAAGTGGTTAAGAGCAGTGGCACTAGCAAGAATGACCCGAATTTACCTGAGTTTAAATCCAATTTCTGCCACTTACTAGCTGTGCCATCTTGGGAAAGTTACTTTACCCTACCTGAGAGGAAATAACACCTCCCTCCTAGGGCTGTTGTAAGCATTACATGAGAAACTGCTGGCTAAGTTCTTAGCTCAGTGCCTAGAACATAGTAAGTACTTAGTAGTTACTGTCCAGGTGAGTAATAGCAGCCAAAATTAACACAAAGGGACTTTTGGTTTTTCCTTTTCTCTTTACAAGCACTAACACATTTAAACTGACGCTCAGGATCTTTGCCCTGTTATTAGAACTCACCTTGTCATGGAGTTCTGGAGCTAAAAGGAAGCCCATATATGATTCCTAGTTGCTCCTTTGACAGATGAGGAAACTGAGTCACATAGAGGTTGTACTTTCCAAAGTCCTGCATGCCTGTAATACCAGACCCAATGCTAAAACCTGGCTGGCTGTTCCCAGCTCAGAGCTCCTTCCACATCACCACTAAATGACTTCAGATCACTAAGCACAGGCACACATGTATAATCCTGCTTACTTCTTTTACAATTTTTAAAGAGCTAATCTATCATCTTCTACAGTTTGCCTTGTTTCCAGTCTCTGAAGGCTGATTAAGGGACTAGATTTTACTAATTGGAAACATTAACCAAGGTAGTTAAAGAGACCAGTGCATTCTCAAATGAGCTCACCTTCAGAAGAAATTTATAGCTATATTCAAATTGGCCATGCCCTTTCCAAAGGCTGCCATCCTAGGGGAGCCCATTTCAGGGTTTGCCCATATTAGCATATACTTCTCTAATCTGCAACATTTTACTCCCTAGACCATTTATGGATTTAAGTGTTTTCTATATGTAGAGATCTTTCATTCCTTTTCAAGTTTCTAACAAAGAAGCACTTGCCGTGTCATTAAAAGAGATATGAGGATGGTGGTTGAGTCCAAAATTTGATGTTCATCGACAATCACTTCAGATTTTAAGCATCCTTAACATGGAGGGTCATGTTAATGATCCTAACATTTCAGAGTTAAACAGAGCTTACCGCACCATGAAATATAAATGAAAGCTTGACTTCCTACGGTACCGAAGGGCTGTAAACAATCCCACACCTGTGCACAATTTGTAGTAAATCAAACATTCGGAATTTTGTTTCATGTTGAATATTTTAAGTGTCTTTAATAACGACGATGTGATTTGTAAGTCATATAATGAAGCCAATCTAAATAGGAGTTATTAAAAAAAAATAACTATTTAACGAAGCATCTCTTTCCCCTAGCAGTGTGAGTCAGATCATCAGCACACTCAGTTTTTCTTTAAATTGTAACAAATACTCTTGGCAAATAAGGCCCACTTAAGTTTGAATCACATCTGGGTTTTATTAAAGGTAAGCTACTGAAAGCCTTTAAACTTAAACTTCATCAAACTTTTCAAATTATCTCTGTGGCTGTATCTACACACACAGAGAATGTCGGCTGAAGCAGCCATTTGAAGGAGGAAGAAAAAACTAACTTACCAGTTTTCTAAACCTGATTTTGCCTCTGTGATTAGAATCAACCATTCTTTTCTTTTCTTTTCTCTTTCTTTTTCTCTTCTTTCTTCCTATATTTTATCTCTCTCTTTCTCTTTCTTTCTTTCCTCATTTATCTGTCTAAATGCTGCTCCTCCAGGAGGGGAGTGTTGAAGGATATGGCACTCTGTTAAAGTAACAGATGCCTTCATGGTACGTGGTGCATGCAATGTGATAGGTTTCTGGGTATTAGTCTTAATTGTAATTGATTCTTTGGCACCTGAAAAGATTAGAAACAGCAATAAACCCGCCTGGTCCATGAGCACTTCTGATGATAGAATTATAAAGTAGACATGAGTTTGAGAACATGTTTGTGGAGCCCGTTTCTGTCTCTAGTCAAGAAGCCAGCTATAGCTTATAAAAAATTCCTCCAAAAGAGCACAAGACATTCTATGATAAAGACATCTGCACCCGAATGTTTATGGCAGCACAATTCACTATTGCTAGGTCATGGAAACAACCCAAGTGCCCGTCAATTCATGAGTGGATTGTTAAAATCTGGTATATGTTCA
>CAUYRT010006314.1:0-24116 GCA_963574885.1 Lepilemur ruficaudatus | reverse complement strand
AATGTTCTGTAGAGATCTGTCAGATCTTTTTGTTCAAGAGCTTTGTTTTAGTCCATTACTTCTTTGCTCATTTTCTGTTTGGAGGATCTATCCAGTTGGTTCAGTGGAGTGTTGAAGTCCCCTGCTACTATGGCAGTATTGTTTAACAGGTCATTAAGATCGGACAAGGTTTGCTTTATGTAGTTAGGTGCTCCTATGTTGGGTGCATAAATATTAAGAATAGTTAAATCTTCTTGTTGGATCTTCCCTTTCACCATTGTAAAGTGGCTATCTTTATCCTTTTTTACTTTTTTTATTTTACAGCTTATGTTGTCTGCAAATAGTATAGCTACACCTGCTTTCTTTTGACTTCCATTTGCCTGGATGATAGTTTTCCATCCCTTGATCTTCAGGTGGAAGGCATCTTTGTGGGTTAGATGTGTTTCCTGTATACAGCAGATACTAGGCTTGTGTATTTTTATCCACTCTGTCAGTCTATTTCTCTTCAGGAGGGCAGTTTAAGCCATTAACATTAATTGAAAGGATTGAAATTTGAGGAAGATTTCCATTCATATTGTTGGTTAAGGTCCAGTTGCTTTGTTTAACTCCTTTTGCCATCCTGCAGTTTAAGTTCTAGACTTTAACTCTTTGAAGGTTTTACTTTGGAGAGTGTCTATTGCCTTATTCAGTGTGAAAGACCAGTCTAAGAATTTCCTGTAGGGCTGGTCTGGTCTTCGCAAATTCCAACAGAGAATGCTTGTCTGAGAAGGACTTTATTTCACCCTCATAGATGAACCAATTTTTCTGGATAAAGAATTCTACTTTGGGCCTTATTCTGATTTAAAAGATTGAGGAAAGGCACCCAGTCTCTTCTGGCTTTAAGGTTTCATATGAGAAATCCGCAGTTAATCTGATAGGCCTGCCTTTGAAGTTTATTTGTTGTTTTTGTCTAGCTCCACGTAGGATTGCTTCTTTATACTTCTCAGTTCAACTGTCTGTAAATGCCCTATCATTCCCTCCTGGTTTCCTATCTAAGAGACTGACATCTTCCCCTATGATTTAGCCCACCCAAGGCCTCTACCTCCAGGGACAGAGGGTCAATGGCTTATGAGACAAAGGAATAGTAGAATGATCTCATTTGCCAAATGGTTTCAACCCCAATACTACACATACATAAAAAAAGTATCAGCCTAAAAATTATACACTATATAGGAGTTTTTGAATGGCAATCCTCTATTTTATATTCAGTTCTGCAGTTTTATACTTTTTTGTTCTTAAAAGCTCATAGTTTGCTTCCAGACAAGTGAAAAGCATATTAAGGAAAAGACAAAGTTCACAGTTTACTAACTCAGAAATCTGCTGTGTTCACTGGTTTGTCAATTTAGGCCACGATACTAAAATCTTGGTACTGAAACTGGATAATGAGCCAGTTTTAACTAATATGAGAGTGGAAAGTTCTTTGCAGAAAAAATATCTCCACTTATGAAGATGTGATGTTCTTTCAAGGGAAGTGAACGTCATTTTCAAGGTGTCCATTTCCTTACAAAAAGGCATTTAGTGGGAGCTCTTTTTTTCTGTAGTGACAACATGCAGATTTGAACACTTCGTCAAAGCCGGACTTTTGATCACCTAACCTAAAAGCACCCTGAGGAGGCCATGATGAGTGTTCAGAAGGGACCCACTTTTCTAGATATGTCAATTTGCTTGTGTGAATAATCAGAGCTTCTGAGGTAAATATATTGTAACATGAACCAGTAAACAGACTTTTTGAAATGTGAATGTAATCCTATACTAAGGAAACTACCAATTTATTTTTTCTTGAGGAATTTTGAAAGTAAATGAAATAAAGTAAATAAGATTTAAAAAACCCATGATATATGGCCGTCAGACTTTTTCGATGTGAAGCTGCCAAATATTCTTCACTATAAAAGAATACTATAAGATCACATAATGTTTTTATTTAATTGACTTAATTAGAAAAGACCAAATGCATATATGAAAGATAATGCATGAGTATATATATATATATATATATATATATATATATATATATATATCTCCAATTTCTTTCCTGAATAGAAAACTAGGCTTATTGTAGCCTCTCCCTGACCCTTGTATTTCTCCAGGGTACACACATAATGGGGTGAAGCCATTGACCCCTGCTGGAAGGGAGGATGACAGAGGGTGCATAGGGAGAAGGCTGGGAGCCAGACATAGGGAAAGGGGAGGCCATTGTCATTTATTTGAGAAAATTCTCTCATATAGACATGCTGTGGGTGGGTGTCTGGGCGTGGGAGGTGGGGTCAGGCAGTGGCACAGGGATTTCTACTTGAAGCAAATTTGGATAGCCATGTTGGGGAATTAGTTAAGAACATAGCAAGAGGAAAGGGCTGTATTAAGATCCACTCTCTTTTTATTAATGACAGCTCCATTGAGATATAATTCACATCACAAAGTTCAACCTTTTAAAGTATAAAAAAACAATTCAGTAGTTTTTAGTATATTAACAGAGTTGTGCAACCATTAACACAATCAATTTTATATCACCCAAAAAGAAACTCAATACCCATTAGCAGTCACTCCCTGTCTACTCTCCAGTTCCAGACAACCACTAATTTCCTTTTTGTCTCCATAGATTTGCCTATTCTGGACATTTCATATAAATGGAATAATACAAAACCGTCTAGGGCCTGGCTTCTTTCATGTAGCATAATGTGTTCAAGGTTCATCCATGTTGTAGCATGTATCAATACTTCATTCCTTTTTATGGCTGAATAATATTCCATTTTATAGATATACCACAATTGGTTTATGCATTAATTATTTGACTGACATTTGACCTGTTTTCACCTTTGGGCAATTATGAATAAAGTTTGTATTGGCATTCATTTACAAGTGGGTTTTTCTTGGTTAAAATATTTTTTTTCTTTCTTTCTTTATTTTTTATTTCAGCACATTATGGGGGTATAAATGTTTAGGTTACTTGTGTTGCATTTCCTCCCCCGGCCCCGGAGTCAGAGTTTCAAGCATGACCATACCGCAGATGGTGTGCATTGGACTCATTATGTATGTATTTACCCATCCCCTCCTCCCCCCTCCCCTCTGTCCACCGCCCCACAAATGTTATTCCTGTATGTCCACTTAGGTGTTGATCAATTAATACCAGTTTGCTGGTGAGTACATGTGGTGCTTATTTTTCCATTCTTGGGATACTTCACTTAGTAGAATGGGCTCCAGCTCTATCCAGGAAAATACAAGAGGTGCTATATCACCGTTGTTTCTTACAGCTGAATAGTACTCCATGGTATTCATATACCACATTTTATTAATCCACTCATGTGTTGATGGGCACTTGGGTTGTTTCCATATCTTTGCAATTGTGAATTGTACTGCTATAAACATTTGAGTGCAGGTGTCTTTTCTATAGAGTGTCTTTTGTTCTTTTGGGTAGATGCCCAGGAATAGGGTTGCTGGATCAAATGGTAGATCTACTTGTATCACTTTACGGTATCTCCATATTGGTTTCCACAGAGGTTGAACTAATTTGCAGTCCCAAGAGCAATGTAGGAGTGTTCCTATCTCTCTGCATCCATGCCGACATTTATTGTTTTGGGACTTCTTAATAAATGTCATTCTCACTGGAGCTAAGTGATATCTCATTGTGGTTTTGATTTGCATTTCCCTTATCATTAGAGATGATGAGCATTTTTTCATGTATTTGTTGGCCATTATTCTGTCTTCTTTTGGAAAGTTTTTGTTCATGTTCTTTGTCCACTTTTTGATAGGGTTGTTTGGTTATTCCTTGCTGGTTTTCCTGAGTTCTAAATAGATTCTAGTTATCAGCCCTTTATCGGATGTGTAGCTTGTGAAAATTTTCTCCCATTCTGTAGGTTGTCTGTTTGCTCTTGTGAGTTTCTTTGGCTGTGCAGAAGCTTTTTAATTTTATCAGGTCCCATTTATTTATTTTTGTTGATGCTGTGATTGCCCCTGGGGTCTTCTTCACAAATTCTTTGCTTAGGCCAATGTCTAGAAGAGTATTTCCACTGTTTTCCTCTAGAATTCTAATAGTTTCACACCTTATGTTTAAGTCTGTTACCCAGCGTGAGTTGATTTTTGTGAGAGGTGAAAGGTGTGGATACTGTTTCAGTCTTCTACATGTGGCTACCCAGTTTTCCCAGCACCATTTATTGAATAAGTATTCTTTTGCTCAGTGTATGTTTTGCCTGCTTTGTCAAAGATTAGATGGCTATATGAGGATGGTTTTATAACTGGGTTGTCTGTTCTGTTCCACTGGTCAATGTCCCTGTTCTTGTGCAAGTATGAAGCTGTTTTTATTACTACAGACTTGGAGTATAGCTTGAAGTCTGGTAAATTGATACCTCCCATTTTTTTTTTATTGCCTAGGATGATTGCTTTTGCTATATGGGGTCTTCTCTGGTTCCATATGAAGCATAAAATTATTTTTTCTGTATATGTGAAAAATGATGACAGTATTTTAACAGGGATTGCATTGACTCTGTAGATCACTTTGGGTAGTATAGACATTTTAACAATGTTGATTCTGCCAACTCATGAATATGGTATGGTCTTCCACCTGTTTACATCCTCTG
Organism: Lepilemur ruficaudatus; assembly: GCA_963574885.1. NCBI lineage: Eukaryota > Metazoa > Chordata > Mammalia > Primates > Lepilemuridae > Lepilemur > Lepilemur ruficaudatus. Next base: position 19,527 of record CAUYRT010006314.1, on the reverse strand, counting down.
CTATTTCCTTCCTCAGTGTTTCATAGTCCTCCCGTACAGGTCTTTTACTTTCTTGGTTAAATATATTCCTAGGTACTTTATTTTCTTTGCTGCTATTTTGAATAGAATTGAGTCTTTGATTTGGTTCTCAGTTTGGCTGTTATTAGTGTATATGAATGCCTCTGATTTGTGTGTATTGATTTTGTATCCTGAGACTTTACTGAATTCATTTATCAATTCCTCTTGGTTGTATCTTTAGGGTTTTCTAGATATAATATCATATCATCAGCAAAGAGTGAGCGTTTGATCTCTTCTGCCCCCATTTGGATGCCCTTAATTCTGCTTTCTTGTATGATTGCTATAGCAAGGACTCCAAACACTATGTTGAATAGAAGTGGAGATAGTGGGCAACGTTGCCTTGTTCCAGTTATAAGTGGGAATGCTTTCAATTTTTCCCCATTCAGTATGATGTTGCCTGTGGGTTTGTCATATATGGCTTGTATCATTTTTAGGTGAGCCCTGTCTATGTCTATTCTATTAAGAGTTCTTATCATAAAAGGGTGTTGAATTTTGTCAAATGCTTTTTCTGCATCTATTGAGAGGATCATATGGTCTTTGTTTTTGCTTCTGTTTATGTGGTGAATTACGTTTATAGATTTGCATATGTTGAACCATCTCTGCATCTCTGGGATGAAGCCCACTTGGTTGTGATGGATTATTTTCTTGATAAGCACCTGGATTAAGTTAGCTAGGATTTTGTTGAGAATTTTTGCATCTATATTCATAAGGGATATTGGTCTGTAGTCTTCTGTTTTTGTTGCATCCTTTCCTGGTTTTAGTATCAGGGCTATGTTGGTTTCATAACATGTGTTGGGAAGGATTCCATCCTTCTCAATGTTGTGGAATAATTTCTGCAGGATAGGCACCAGTTCTTCTTTGTAGGTGTGGTAAAATTTGGGTGTGAAACCATCTGGTCCAGGAATTTTCTTTTTAGGAAGGTTTTTTTATTTATGTTTCAATTTCGGTACTTGATATTGGCATTGACAAGTTTTTGTGTGGATGTGTTTTCATTTCTTTTTACTATATATCCAGGATTGAAATTACTGCTGGGTCATATGGTAATTCTATGTCTAACTTTTTGAGGAACTGTGAGCCCCCACATTTAACAATATGAGTGCTTTCCATGTTTAAGTGTAAACTGATTTACTTGTTACAACAATTCTGTGAAGTAGTTACTAACTACTGTTATTCTAATCTGATAGATGAGGAAACTGAGGCTCAGAGAAGTGATGTCATCTGCCTATGATCCCATAGCTGGGCAATGGATGATAAATCCCTGGGATTTTATCCCAGAAGTCTGGCTCCAGTGTCCTAGGAGGAGGAGATGACCAGGCAGAAAAAAAGCAAGTCTTGCTTCAAAAAATGATTGTTTCAAATTAACATATCCAATTTATAGCAGAAGATTGGGTTTTAGCTTTCACTGACTAGTCTTTTTAGTTTAACCAAGTGAATAAAAGCTCAAACACTACAGCCAGATGGCCTAGGCTTGAGTCCAAGCTCTGCCACTCACTACCTGTGTGACCTTGGGCAATTTATTTAATCAATATGCACCTCAGTTACCTCATATATAAATGATTATAATAAAGGCATTTCCCTCATAGTGCTATTGTGAGGATTCGATTAATTTTATATATGTTAAGCACTTAAAATAGGGCTTTTATATATAGTAAATGGTCAATAAATTTTAAAACAATATGTGGACTGGTGCTCTCTTACCTTTTTGGATTATGCCTTCCATCAGTAAAACATTTATGAGCATGTCTTCCCAATATAGGTATATTTATTAGAAACTATAATCATGTACATCTGACAATCCATATTTAATTATTAAGAAAGTTTAAGTTCCTTATGTTTTAGATAATAAAGTTCTAATATTTTATTCTATACTCCCTTGTGTGTTTCACTCTGACCACTGGCTTAGTCCCAGATGGGGCACTAGGCCTTGAGTGGGGGAAGAAGTGACTTTTCCCAGGTTCTCTTCTGGGCCTGTGTCCCTTGTGTAGGTAGGTACAAGGATAGGAGTGGGCAAGATGAAGAAGAGACTTCTAGGGGTGACAAACATGAGCTCTTTCTGTTAGGGGTTTCCTCCAGGGCAAGGGAAGTGTCTATTTACCTATAAAATAATTAGTGCTTCCATTTATAAACATCTATAACCCACCATGTAAAGGGAATGGCCCCAAATCTCTCTCTGAGAAAGTGTAATGGCCAGTTGAGTCCCAGGTGTGATGGGACTTCAGAACCCAGAATAGTAGAGGAGGTCAGGAAAGACCTTCTGCCTCTGCCATGATGGGCTTCTGGCCTCAGTGAGCAAAGAGGATATGTTTAGCCCAAAAAGAACACAGTAAAACTTTCAAGATTCCTCTGGGCCTTTAGTCTGCCATTCTGAATCTCCTTCCAGGGTTCAGGAAGTTAGGGCTTTAGCAGCCTTTGAGTTGCCCTCTTTCAGTACACAGAAGAGGGAACTATGATCTTAGAAAAGCCCCTTCCCTTCTCTGAACCTCACAGGGATTTAATATAACAACAATAACAACTGTCATTTTATTGAGTTACCACTGTTACAGGTGCTTTACGTGTATTAACTTATTTTATCATCATAACGATCCCTATGAGAATTAGAAATTATTTTATCCTCATGAAATGCATCTAATTGTGGATTAATCAAATTGGAATTTCTGGTCGGGCATGGCGGCTCACTCCTGTAATCCTAGCACTCTGGGAGGCCGAGGCGGGAGGATCATTTGAGCTCAGGTGTTCGAGACCAGCCTGAGCAAAAGTGAGACCTTGTCTCTACTAAAAATAGAAAGAAATTAGCTGGACAACTAAAAATATATAGAAAAAATTAGCCGGGCATGGTGGTGCATACCTGTAGTCCCAGCTACTCGGGAGGCTGAGGCAAAAGGATTGCTTAAGCCCAGGAGTTTGAGGTTGCTGTGAGCTAGGCTGATGCCATGGCACTCTAGCCTGGGCAGCAGAGTGAGACTCCATCTCAAGGAAAAAAAAATTGGAGTTTCTTTTCTTCATATAACAACAATCCAGAGGTTAAGTTGTTGCTGACATTTTGTTTGTTTGTTTGTTCTGGAGGGTAGGGAAAAGTTGTTTTCCTTTTTATTTATCATAAAATGATTAAAACTGCTGCTCATAAAGCTAGTGAATAATATTCTCAATTCTGAGAAAGACACGAATAAAGATATAGGTGGGTATTATCCATAGGTCACCAAGGAGCATAGTTGACACAAAGAAAGAAGTAAACTTTTCATTACCTATTTAATAGATAAAAAAGCAGTTTACAACACCCGTTACCCCACAGAAAACTCCATATTAAAAAGAAAAAAAAACACCCATCTTTCTATTCACCTCAGTGTAATAACTATAGTGTATAAAGCAATTATGTTAAAACATTATTTACTTTCTGAGTAGTTTCACTTAAGATAATGGCTTCCAGTTCTATCCATATTGCTATAAAGACATGATTTCATTTTTATTGCTGAATAGTATTCCATCGTATATATATGCCTTTTCTTTATCCATTTATCCATTACGGGACACTTAGGTTGATTCCATATCTTTGCTATTATGAATAGTGCTGTGATAAACATGCAAGTGCACGTATCTTTTTGATATAATGATTTCTTTTCTTTTGGGTAGATACCCAGTAGTGGGATTGATGGATCAAATAGTTCTATTTTTAGTTCTTTGAGAAATCTGGATACTGTTTTCTATAGAGGTTTACTAACTTACACTTCCACCAACAGTGTATAAGCATTCTTCTTTTTCTGCATTCTCACCAACATGTTTGACTTTTTAATAATAACCATTCTGACAGGTGTAAGATGATATCTCACTGTGGTTTTAATATGCATTTATCTGATGATTAGTGTTGATCATTTTTTCATATGCTTGTTGGGCATTTGTGTCTTCTTTTGAAAATGTCTATTCATGCTGACATTATTTCTGTAGTTTGCTGATGCCATCAGGGATCCAGTCCCTTCCCATCTGCCTTAGGCCATTTTCTGTTCCTTATAACAGGTTAATTGAAACTAGGTAATTCAAAAGAAAAGGAATTTATTTCCTACATTTCTGGAGGCTGGGGGTGTCCGAGGTCAAGGAGCCTCATCTGCTAAGTGCCTTTTTGCTGGTGGGGACTCTCTATAGATGCCTGAAGCAGCACAGGGTATCACATGGTGAGGGGGCTGAGCATGCTAATGTGCTATCTCAGGTCTCTCTTCCTCTTCTTACAAAGCCACCAGTTCCAGTCCCATGTTGATAACCTATTAATCTTAATCCATGGATGGATTCATCCATTCATGAGAGCAGAACTCTTATGATCCAATCACCTTTTAAAGGCCTCACCTCTCAATATTGCCACATAGGGGGGGATTAAGTTTCAACGTGGGTTTTAGAGGGAACACTCAAACCATAACATAGCACCATCTTTCCCTCCTACCATAGTATGTAGGCCTTTATCCTCAAGCTTGTTACTTCATGGTCACAAGATAACTGCCCTAGCTCCAGAGGTGGGAAGAAGAAAAGAGGTGATGGTGCCAGTCATATGTCTCCCCTTTTATTGGGAGAGCAAAAGATTTCTCAGAAGCCAGCCCTCCCAACAGAAAAGTTCCCCTTATATTTCCTTATTCAGGTGTTGACTAACTCTTGCTGCAGGAGAGGCTGGAAAAATGAGTGTTTAACTGAGCACATTGTTGTCCCAAACAAAATTAGTGTTCAAGTTGCAAATAAGAAGGGAGAAACAGATATAAGACAGGCAATCAACAGTTTCTGATTCACAGATAAGTACCATTACGATCCTCATTTTGCAGAGAGGGAAATTAAGAGAGAGTATTTACCTAACTTGCTCAAGGTCACATAGCCAACCAACAGTAGAACTGGGATTTAAACCCAGGGAGTATGGCTCTATCCTAGTGTTTCTGCAACATTGTTTGTGACAGTCAACAGTAAGAAATATCTTTAATATTGCACCCAAGTACACACATATATTCAAAACACTACATACCCTTTCTACCTACAATAATCCATTATTTTCTGCTCTATTTCGATTCCATTATATTCTATCCTATTTCATCTTCTAAAATTCTGATCATGCTCAAATAAACTCATGTCATGACCCAGCAATTTGAAAATCATTTTACTGACTGCTCTGCCTCAATACAGCCACTTCCCTAATGGGATTTCAGGGTTATCAAGAAACACCTTCTGGAGTTATGTCACTCTCTAAGCTGCTGCTTGAAGTGTCATTCTTTCTTCCCTTTTGTCTAAATATTTTCCCTTATTGAATATGATCCATGAAGGGGGATGTTTTATTTGAGGGTTCCTGTCTTATGCAGCCAGAAACAATTCCTAACTGGCAAAGGCACCAATGTTTCAGTAAGAAGATCATTTATAACACTTCAGATAATACATAGTAGGCACTCATTCATGTATCTTAGTTGAATCTTCCCAAGAAGTGCACCCTCTGAGAGGAGCAGGGAAGTGATACAGGAAAGTGAAAGCAGCCAATGAGGGGTGTGTTATTAAACATCTACTACAGTGGGCAACTGAAGCTTAACCCCCACTTAACACACACTTCCAAATTATCATAGCTGAAGGGTAAAGGAGCCAGGATATGTATTACCCACATCAGCCATTAAGAGCTACTCACCAGGGCAGAAAAGGCAGTAATTCCCAGGCACTTTGGGGATGCTATACTCTGGACAAAGTAGGTTTCCAGCAGCCTGAGGGCAGCCCTCCAGCAAAGATGAAGGTGCTGGATGTTGGAAGTCAGGCTGGTGTGCACAGAAATAGTAAGGTGAAGGATGGGACAACAACAGCTTGTGGCACAACATGTTAGCTTTGCATCCTCATCAATGTTATGAGTTCTGGTATATTCAACAGTTACTGGATACCAGGGCTAGTACTATGGTGCTATAGGAATGGATGAAACAGTGTCATACGTAAGAACTTCAGATGGGGCAAGTCTAAGATTTAAGCCCAGCTTGTACACTAACTCTGTGACCCTGATATTCACCTTCCTAATCTGCAAAATGGGGAAAATATACATAACTACCCCTTAGGGTTATCATGAGAACCTATCACAAACCTTAGCATATTAGCAAGTGCTTCATAATTGCTAGCTAGTATTTATTAATAAAAAGTGTTTGAGTTGATCTTGTTTAATTTATGAAATGGGGCTATATATGCCTAAAGGTATGGGGCTTGGAATGAGTATGGATTTCCTTAGACAAAGATGAACAGGAGACAGAGGGCATGGAATCCAATCCCGTGACCAGGAGGCTAGACGTTTAGGAGGGATCTGGCTGAAGCTGTCTATTCTTGTGGCTGGTTTGCTACCTTTGCTTAGAAGATCCAACCCCTCCCCCATCCCAAGAATATACACTTACAGAGGAGTTTGTACTTCAGAGAGATTTACCATGCCATAAGTACCATGCAGGGAGGAGCAGTATCTGATTCATTCACCTCTATATCCCAAAGCCTGGAAGTGTTAGGCATGCAAGTCAATATTTGTGGATTAATAAATGAATAGAAAGTGATATTCAGAATCTTTTTACTCCATCTGATCTAATCTGCCAGGATTTTAGTCATGCTATTCCTTCTTCTTGGAATTCCCTCTATTCCTCTTCCCACCCTCTGTCTCATGCCTTTTCAACTTGTATAGTAAAGAATTTATTCTTGCCAAAGAGAGGTCTGACCTTTTTCCTCTGCTTCTGGGAGGTAACCTCTAAACCCTTGGAATTTTTTTAAAAATTTTATTATAGTCCATTGTCAATACTCACAAACCCTTGGAGTTTCATGTCTGATAGGAGTATTTTTGTTTGCTTGGGGTCCTTAGCTCACCTGGTAGTCTAACAATGTGATTTAGCATAGGCTTTTTTGCCACACCAACAAATGTGCTTTAGGCTGGGGGCTTTGGGTTACCCGACACCAGCTCACCTCCTGAAGAGACTGCAGACTGAGATCAACCACAGGGGGTGACAGACCCCAATAAAATCTCTGGAAGCTTGGTTGGGTATCACTGGTTGGCAATACTCTATGAAGATTGTCACATATCAATGCTGAGAAAGTAAAATTGTCCTGACTCCATGGGGAGAGGACAACAAAAGTTGTCCTCTGCATTTGATACTTTTTTAGACTCTCTCCCCCATGTGCTTTTTCCCTTGACTGATTTTAATCTGTGTTTAATAGCTGCAATTAACTGTTAGCATAACAGTGAGTTCTGTGAGTCCTTCTAGTGAATTGTTGAATCTAAGGGTGGTCTGAGGGACCCCTGGTATCAGAACGGACAGCTGAGAGCTAAGCCCTGCTGATTTTGGTGCAGAGAGATAGCAGACCCAGGGAAAAAGGTGATAGCAGAGGAAGGGGTTAAATGAGGAGAGCCAAGAAATGAACAAAAGGGAAAAGTCACTTAAGGAGAGGAGGGTTTAATTATCACTTTCTCCAAATTCTTGGTTGGGAGAGCATGCCCAAGGCCTAGACAGACAGGGCCCAGGCTCACACTCTAACACAGAATTCCAACATCTGCTCCCCACTCCCAACTCTGCAGCTTGGAACAATTCTCTGGACCCTTTTAGTAAATAAGCACTTTATTGGGGTCAGTGTTTAGTTGCTCTGGAGAAAGGCATGGGAGACGATGCCAGAAGGACCCACTACTGGGTCTCTCATGGGCAGCATAAGACACCACACGGAGGTGTACTGGGAAGCAAGAAGCTTCTACAGCAGGCAACACCATCATGGAAGAAAAGATAAGGTTACTCCACCCACTCTGAGAAACAGATAAGGAGGTATCTAACTTTGAAAAGACAGGACAAAAGGCTTTAGGAAGGAACTGGGAGTGGGGAATTCCTAAGTGATATGGCCTCTGGTCAGGTTCAAAGGGCAACTTTTAAACTCCCATAAGTGCTCAGGGAAGGTACTGGATTTGCTGCTATGAGGAAAAGGAACAAGGTCAGGAATGGACTTTCAATCCTGTCAAAGGACCAGGTGACATGAAGGACAGTCCCATCCATAGAGATACTTGAAGTGCTCCTGGTTACAAGATCAAACTTGGTTTTTGTGGTCTACTCTTCCAGAAAACACATGGAAGGTCACAGACAGCCCATAAGATGCTTGGGAATGGAACAGCATGGTTGGCAGGTTAACGCTGGGTTGGGGTAAGCTGCCCCACACCAGGCAAATTTCCTTTAGTTTGCAATAAGCAACACACACACACATACACAAAATGGCAAGAGAGTTATGCCTAGATGTGTCTTTTTACTTCTTTTATTGAACTCCATAAATATTTTCATAAGGCTTTGTGTCATTACAACATCTTTTTGTTAAACATTTTTTTTTAAACACACAACTTTGACACTTGTTTGACAGGGTCAAACAGAGGAAACAAAAGAATAAATTGGCAAATGCAGAGCAGCAGGGGTAATAAAAAATCACTGTTGCCCATCCATCCACCCCAGCCCACCCCAGCCCCAAAGCACTAAAAGATCACTATTTGGCTTCACAATAGAATTGTCAGACCTCTCTTGTTGCTGTCCTTATAGATCCATTAGAGATATACACATAGAGAGAGGGGGAGAAAGGGAGAGAGAAAAAAGAGTTATATTTTTGCCTTAGGACTTCCCCACAGCAGGGCCCACAGAACACATTAGCAAAGCCTTTTGGAGAGTTAAATCCAGGCCTCACTGAGTTGAGGAAAGGGGAGCTCCGGGCCATGCAGAAACAGAGGAGAATTATAGAGTTCCTGGGGATAGCATTGCTGTGGGGACACAACAGGTTTAGTCACTGAGCTCGGGTAATTAACTGGGCTCCCCTTGGGGCTGTTGGACACTGGTCTGAGTCCATAGGCTAGGGGGACACTCCAACCAATGGAGAGCTTATTTCTTGTTATTTTCACAAGTTACTGGCATCTGGTGAGGCCAGTGGGTTGGGTTGAGAAGTGGGGGGTGAGAGGCAATATTCCTGATTCTGAAGCCCTGGACACAGACCCCAGGGAGGGGGCAAATGACAGGGCCTAGCTAAGAGATGTTGTAGGCCCAGGGAATTGTCTAAGAATCCCCTCCTGGTATGCTGCCAACCCTTGTAGAAGCGTGTCAAGGCCAACCCTAGTAAGGAGGAGTGCAAACTAGGAAAAAGGTACACTAAATGGAGGCCTGCCCAGCTACTGAAACATACACTGTTGGCCAGGGAAGACAGAGGCCAGAGCCTGTGTGCTGGGTCCCTCGCCAAGGGGGCTTAAGTAGCTAGGTCGTGTACTGAGCAGTGTTGGCCAGTCCCGAGCCCTGGCCCTCTGCCCAGCTCAGGCTCATCCTTGCCTTACTATACAAGTCTGACTTGGCTGTAAATGGAATTGAAGCTTAAGCAGTTTATAATTTGATTTCCACAGAGAAAAGATTCCCAGGCTGGGCAGTGCCTGGTCTGGGTCAGCTATGCTGAAGTCCCCAGATAGCCATCGTTGCTGCTTGGTAAGCTGAAGTCCTTTGGTGATGAAGTCTTCTCCCATGGGGTCGAGGACAGACTCCCAATCTCCAGATTCCTTGCTCAACTGGCTTGTTCTCCACAGCAGGGCCCATCCTCACTCCTTTATACCCCATTCTCCTTGCTGTTAATGGTCTATCCATGCAAGGGGACACATGGGGAGGAGAAACATTCTCCTACACCCATAGGAAGCCTGCCTCTTTGTGGGAGGATGCAGTTTTGCCCAAGTGGAAAGCCTGCCAAAAATGAGCCTGAGGGTTGCATCTCTGCCTCAGATCCCTTTTCCAGAGAACCCCTCACTTGCCTCAAATGTCCTGGGATAAGAGCATATTGGAAATAGGGCCTTCTCTTCAAGTGCCATAACTGTTTTAACTATATCAACACCAATACCCTTCCTGTGCCAGGATGGCAAGAGAAAGAAGGAATACAGGAAGAGGGGAAATAAGGAGCCAGGGAAGATTGTCCATGCAATCTGTTAGCAACTGGGGAAGTCTCATACAATTGGGATAGTAGGAATTGCAGGTACAATATCATGGATCAAAGCTGTCTTATTCCATGTACATCCTTGTTCTTTCCTATAAGAGGTTATTGTCAGCCTTGTATCCTGTTCAAGTCAATAATTTGAAGGCAGCTGATGATCTTGGTCAGGTGGGCTCTGTCTTGAACCCCTCCATAGACTCCTATCAATGCTGCCTAAAAAAATCTGCAAATGAGAGCAGGGATGACCAGGACACGGAACTGATTACTGTATGGGGCCCTGCCTTAAACCTATTTTATACTTGGGGGACAGATAAATCCCTCCCCCAGAGGCAGAGTCTCAACCTCTTTGCTTCCAGTTTGGATCTTCTATTGAGCTAGGGGAGGGAAAGGCCTAGGAGGAGACTCATAACAAAAGCAGCTTGAAAAAGAGAATAATTGGACCAAACTAACTCCTAGATACAAAACTGCAATGACTCAGCAGTGCTGCAACATGGGAACCCCAAGTGCTAGAAGAAATAGCCCAAATGCAGAATATTCCCTGAACAGAAATCTTCTCTAGCATCATTATACTCTTATACTCCTTTGCTTCTGTTTGGTTTTTTGATCCCTCCACAACACCTAAAACACAGTGAAAGCAACAGGAATACTTAGCAGTTATGTCACAGGGCACAACAGAGCATATTCAGACTGGCACAACTGAGGACAGAGGGTGCTGGGAAAAAGCTATTTGGGGCAACTGCAGGGCTGCAGGAACATTCGCAGATGATTGGCTGAGGGAGAGGAGAAAGGAGATCCTCCCCTTCCTCAGTGAAAAGTGAAATAGGGAAAAAAGAAATTCCCAAACCCCCAAACTCCACCCACATTAAATTAAATTCAAACGTTATCAGCATCAGTATCGTCAGGAAAGAAATAATCAATACAAACACATCTACGGTAATAATGACAAGTCAATGAATCACTCACAGGGGAAGCAAAGAGATCATCTCAACAAGAAAAAGGAACAAATAGAAATGTCAATTCCTGAAAGAAGAGGGCAGAGGACAGGGTAAGAACTGAAAACTTTTAAGAAGGGATCACATGTTTGGAAGTCATTGGTACCTCTTCTTACCAACTACAGAGTTCACTTCCCAAAAACAACAGAAAACATTTTTGGTCTCTCTCTCTCTCTCTCTCTGTCTGTGTGTGTGTGTGTGTGTGTGTGTGTGTGTGTGTGTATACTCAAGGGTCTGTGTGTATATGTCCGTGTGTGTATATGTATGTGTGTGTATGTATGTGTGTGTGTGTATATATATATATATATAAATTTCAACAGTGCTTCTCCGAAAAAAGGTCCATCTATAAATATAATTTTATTTACTTTATTTTAAAATTATCTGCCTCCCTGTAGGTATTATTTTTTGAAGGGGGTTAACCTGCTGAAGTTTTGCCAGAATGGTGACTGGCTGCGCTTGGGTTCGGTGAATTCAAAGACCTGTGACTGAGTGATGCCATCGGGGACCAGGTACTGGCCCTGGTTTAACGGGTCCTGTGGTGGTGGGTAGGAAGGAGGAACTGAGCGGGCAGAGTTGACACCTAGAGTAGATGAGAGATCAAAAGAAAAGGGTATAAGTTACATAACAAAGGACTTCTCAAATCGCCCAGTGATCACTCTGGGCAGACAGTTTAAGGCAGCTTAGTCTAGAGAGTATCATCCAAGGGGAGAATTCTTCTCCCTAACAGATTTTGGAATGGTGTGGATATTACTGCAACCCCTCACACTTCCATATTTAGTCAGGTATCACTAAGTAATTTGCAGTGTTGCCACCAGCCATTTTACAGATAAGGACACTAAGACCTGGAAAGAAATGTCACACCCAAGGTCATATGATAAGTTAGTGAAAGCAAGGCCTAGAACCCATACCCTTTGACTTCTCAGTTCAGAGCTCTTTCCAAGAGACCATAATCCTTTATGCAGGGCTTAGTCCTGCAAAGAACCCAGCAAACTCCATTTAACTCCAAAGGATGTTGGTTTTCTCCCTCTCCAACTACCCCAGAAGTGTCAAAAGAGATTGGTTAAGAACTACTGACTTCAGGGCAAGTATCTAGGGGGTGAGAGGGAATGGTTTTCTAAAAGCATAAGGTACAAGTGATTTAGTGTCCTGTCCTGGGTTGAGAGTGATGAACCTGTATTTAACAGGGAATTGACACTGATAGTTGAGGCAGAAAGCAAACTTACCACCAGGAGATATGATTCATGGAAAGCAAGGAAGACTTGGAATATATTTGTGACCGTTCAAAGGGAACAGCTTTAATGACACTAAGATTAAAGACTTTCTCAACTTCTGTAGGGGAATTTGCAACCATCAAAGCAAAATCTACATTCATGGAGGATTCCAGGAACTTGGGGGCCTAAAGGGAAAGTTTAATCCTGACCTATATTATAGCAGAATAGGATGAAACATAAAGCATATAATTCAGACATGCCAGGAAGGCCTCTCTGCTGTTCCCAAAAACCTTCCTCATCTGCTGATCAGTGTCTGAAATTCCAAAATTACAGCTTCTTTGTTTGCCAACTTAATCCCATTACCCAGAAGGAGTATCATAATAAGTCATCATCACCCATTGGCACTTCAGCGGGAAGGATCAAGTTCTTTTTTAAGAGCCAGTTATTTTTTTCTATTTTTTTTTATTTCAATCAGTTTTGAAAGGTGGTGAGTGTTAGAAATATGAGGGAACTGGATGTCAACAGACAATATGGAGCTATTAGGGAGTGAGTTTGGGAAATGCTAATTTGATTTTTTTTAAAAAAGCTTTTTTTGGAGATCATTATTGATTCACATGCAGTTATAAGAAGTAATACACAGAGATCCTAAGTACCATTTTACCCAGTTTTCCCAATGATAACAACTTGCAAAACTATAATACAATATCATAATCAGGATAGTAACATGGTTATAGCTTATAGTCAAGATATAGAACATTTCCATGATCACAAGGATCACTCATTACTCTTTTATAACCACACTTACTTCTCTCCTGTCCTCAGCCCTTCTTTAGTCCCTGGCAACCACTAATCTGATCCCCATTCCTAAATGACATCATTTCAAGAATGTTAGATGAAATTATACCCTATGCAAACTTTGGGGATTGGCTCATCTCACTTAGCAAAATTCCCTGGCAATTCACCTGAGTTGCTGCATGTATTAGTAATTGATTCCTTTTAATTGATGAATAATATTCCATGGTATGGATATACCACAGTTTGTTTAATCATCTACCCATTAAAAGATATCTGGGTTGTTTCCAATTTGGGTTATGATGAACAATGATGAGTGGCTGTACTATTTATATTCTCACCAGCAAGGTATAAATGATCCAGTTTCTCCCACATCCTTGTTAGCATTTGGTATTGTTACTATTTTTTATTTTAGCCATTCTAATAGGTGTGTAGTGATATCTCATTGTGGTTTTAGTTTGCATTTCTCCAGTGACTAATGATGTTGAACATTTTATCATGTGCTTCATTACCATCCACATATCCTCTTAAGTAAAATATCTATTTGTGTATTTTGTTCATTTTCTAATTTGAGTGTTTGGTATTTATTACTGCTGAGTTTTGAGAGCTCTTAATATAGTCTAAAATAGTATTTTGTCAGTTATGTGTTTTGCAGGTATTTTCTCCTTGCCTGTAGCTTGTCTTTCATCCTATTCACAGGGTCTTTAACAGAGCAAATTTTCAATTTTGATGAGGTCTACTTTATCAATTTTTCATTTTGTGCTGTGAGCTTTTGATGTCAAATCTAAAAACTTTTGTGTTTAGCCCTAGAGCCTGAAGATTTCCTCTTATCTTTCTCCTCAGAGTTCTATAGCTTTACAACTTCATGCTCACCTTCCAGAGATTACCACAAAGATGAATTGAAAAAACTTATGTAAAGTGACTGATACTAGACAGGTACTTGAATACGCAGAAGGTAGTTCCTGCCCTTTGTTAAGCTGAGCATTTCAGTTCTGTTCTAGTTCATGAAAAAAGAAAAAAATAAAGCTTTACTTATGATTTAAATTGATTCTCAAGGTATTTTTCTTTTTTAAGTACTTTGGATTATGGTTCAGAGAAAGAGAGGGAATATCTGAATGTTATATCTTGGTTCAGTATGAGGTTCTATATTCTGATTTGTGGGCTCCTGATTTGGCAAGTACTCCCAGTCCTGTGAAAGAAAGCTGAACACACATTCCCAACATATTTATACTTATTAAATAAATTAAACACATTTACTATTGCCCATCTGTCTCTAAATTATTAGTAAAATTTCTCCTTACTTTTATTTATTTGCTTATTTTTGTTATTTGGAGTTTTTTGCTGGTCAAGTAAAGCAGTGGGAGTGAAGAAGGAACAAAGGAATCTCTAACTGGTTGTGATCAATTAGTTGTAAACACCACTGCACTCAGACCAACCTCTCCTTATTTTTAATAATTAAAAATAAAGAGAAACATAGGTTCTATTTTTTTTTTCTGTACTTAATGAGCTATCTTTGGACACAATTACTCTATACCATTCACTTCTTAGCCTTAAGCCTTAAAGACCATTTTTACCTTTCACCAGGGAAACCTGGAGACCTGGACTCCTCTACCACCCCAAGTCATCCTCAGAACAGAAACAGGCCTAGGAATATGCCTATGGCTCCCTGGTCTCACATAGAGAGTAAGTGGGGCTGAGGGGGTAAAGGCAGCTTTACCTTTTTGTTTAGGGACTTTTCTCACAGTCATTGCAGCCTGTCTCTTCTGGTTTTCAGAAATTTCAAAGCCTAAAAAAGAAAAATATGTGATTTTGTTATGAGAAACATATATTCTCCTTGAATGTATAATATAAATTAGTAAAACTCTTCTGGAAGAGCAATTTGGTAAGATGTATCAAAAATCTTGAAACCCAAAATGGTCATTCCTTTTTAACCAGTAATTCCTTTCTAGGAATTTCACTAAGGAAATTCAGCAGAAACTTGGACAAAACCTTAGGATAAAAACTTAGCTACTTAGCATATCACAGAACAGAGAGGTACCTCCCCCAAAAAAAATTGAGAACAGGGGCTTAAGAGGCTGTAAAATGGAAAATGGTTAAATAAAGTATGGTATAAAATAGAAGAAATATTTTGTAACTAAAAGCAAAAATACAAAGGAAAACAAATGATGAGTCAAAAGATAAGAGAATTAGATCAGAAAATGTACATACAGATAATAAAAGTCACAGAAGAAAGAAAAAATCAAATGGAAAGAAGAATAAAGAAGTAACAGAAAACTTGGCTAAGTCAATGAAAGATATAGTGTTGAAAGAGTGAAAAGACTTGCTAAGTTCCAATCAGGATTAGGATACACAGACACATACCTAGATGTCGACTAGTGAAATTCCTGAAATTCAAAATAAGGAAAATAATCTTACAAGCTTCAAGACAGAAAGGACAGCTTAATTATAAAAGAGAAAGATCACATTATCACTCAGAATTCTCATTTGAAACACTGGAAGTAATAGCCTTCTAAATAAACCATGGATCAAAAGGAAATTATGCCTGAAGTTGCAAATTATCTAAAAATGAATAAAAAGGACATACCCATACCACAACCTATGGGATTATATCATAATCCCATACCACAACCTATGGGATTATATCACAACTTTACTCAAAGAAAAATGTACTCTAAATGATTTTATTATATCTTAAAAATCAAAATAAAGTATCAACCAATGAAACAGGAAAAAAAAAAACCCTAACAAATGTTTTTTAAAAAACTAAAACAAAGTAGAAAAAAGGAGTAAATAAAGGCTAAAGTTAATTTAAGAAAAAAAAAACAGAAATAAACTGCAGAAAGGATAAATAAACCAAAAGCAAATTCTTTGAAAAGACCAAATGTAAAGTAGTACAGCTATTGTGTAAAACTGTATGAAGGATCCTCAAAAAGTAGAAAATAGGCCGGGTGTGGTGGCTCACGCCTGTAATCCTAGCACTCTGGGAGGCCGAGGCGGGTGGATCGCTCAAGGTCAGGAGTTCGAAACCAGCCTGAGCAAGAGCAAGACCCTGTCTCTACTATAAATAGAAAGAAATTAATTGGCCAACTAAAAAAAATATATAGAAAAAATTAGCCGGGCATGGTGGCGCATGCCTGTAGTCCCACCCACTTGGGAGGCTGAGGCAGAAGGATTGCTTGAGCCCAGGAGTTTGAGGTTGCTGTGAGCTAGGCTAACGCCACGGCACTCTAGCCCGGGCAACAACAAAGTGAGACTCTGTCTCAAAAAAAAAAAAACAAAAAAGAAAGTAAAAGACATGGTTCATACGGTTCTCTGGCAAGCAATTGTGCAGTGCTGCTCTGGATGGAAAAGCAACCTTGCAGCTTCCCCATCTAAAAAGAGCTTCTGACTCTCCATTCTGTCTTCCACACATGCACTTTCCCTCCCAGTGTTGGGAGCTGGGACAGGACACAGGCCTTGGGTCTGGACAGATAAGGATTCAAATCCTGGCTCTGGCTTTTCCCAGTCTCTGAAGCTCAGTCTCTGCACGTGTCCAGTGGGACCACGGCTACAAGGATGAGCACAGCAGATATGGCCCAAGCCTTCATATTATGGCCAGACAACCACAACCAGCAATGTCTAATAAGAGCAGTGCTCTGGCAAAGGAGAAGTAGGGTTGTGTTGGAGCATTTGACTAGAGGATCAGAGGAGGTGAGGAGGCAGTAACTAGGCAGTGTTGGGTCAAGTCAGAAGGAACAGCATGTGACGTGCAAAGCCCCTGTGGCAAGAGAAAGTAGCAAGAGGAGATGGCTATAGCAGCACTACACTCTCCCACCCTGACGTCCCATGGCTTGGGAAGGGCCAGGGACCTCCTGGCTTTTTTTTTTTTTTTTTTTTTTTTTTGAGACAGAGTCTCACTCTGTTGCCCGAGTTAGAGTGCCATGGTGTCAGCCTAGCTCACAGCAACCTCAAACTCCTGGGCTCAAGTGATCCTCCTGCCTCAGCCTCCCAGGTAGCTGGGAGAGTACAGGCACATGCCACCATGCCTGGCTAATTTTTTCTATATATATTTAGTTGGCCAATTAATTTCTTTCTATTTATAGTAGAGACGGGGGTCTTGCTCTTGCTCAGGCTGGTCTCAAACTCCTGACCCTGAGTGATCCACCTGCCTCGGCCTCCCAGAGTGCTAGGATTAGAGGCATGAGCCACCACAACCGGCCCCTCCTGGCTTTTGTAGGGAAAGACAGACAGAAATCCAACGGTAGCCCCAGACCCCAAACCCACTTCTGTCCCAGGTCTTTAGGGCAGTTGGTCAGGCTCCCCTTCCCCACCCCTCTTTCTCCCAGGCCCTGCCTGAGGAGAAGGGCCACACCAGGCCCTGCCTATCCCTGCGGTTACCCTGAGCTGGTGGGGAAAGCCAAAGAAACTCCTCTTGACTAGGCCCTGGAGCCTAATCTCCACTGGTCAGGCCCAGGTGTGAGGCCACCATGTCCCGGCCACCTGTGTCAGGCAGAGATTCTCTCCCAACTCTCTGCCCACAGTCACTCAAGCCAAGTCCTACATATTGAAGGGGTGTCCAGTGGCATCTATCTGGTCAAGAGTACGTCCACAGGGAGGGACAGATGTAGCCATGATGTGGGCTCAGAGCCTATGAGAGGCTCCTGCAATGCCTCATCTCCCCACAATGCAGACGCCACTCACCCCAGGGAATGTCCTTCAGTTGGCAGGTCACAGGCTTTAATTAGGACTGGCAGCAGGGCACCTGGGTCAATGAGGAGTGCTGGAAATATTTGGGTCACCTGGAAGGTGGGAAGGCACGGTATCAATGTGAGTGGGTGGCAAGGTGTGGGACACAGGTTGCACACCGTGACAACACTGTCATCGCAGTCCAGCTTCTCAGCTCTCAGGTCAGGAGGGATGGAGGGCGTGAAGAGGAAGGCCAGAGGGGAAGGAAGGGCACACGATGGAAGCGCAGGGTCATCAGAGGCTGGAGGAGGTGCCCATGTGCTGCAGCCTCGGGGGAGGTGGGGGGGGGCGATGTCTGGCTGGTGTTGGAAAGACGGGGACTTGCAGGTGACCTGAATCCACAGGAACTCAGCAGGCAGAAGGACATGGCATGGTGACAAGCGCCTGGCCCTGCACCAATGTGCCTAGGTTCCCATCCTGGTTTTGCTGCTTGCTGGCCGCGAGACCTCGGGAGGCTCTTTGAGCTTCAGCGTCCCGATCCATAAAGGGGAATCACAGCAGTGCCTGCAGCAGAGCACGGTCAGACGCCTCAGATGAGCTAACTCTGCATTGTCCCATATGGCAACTGCTCCCCTGTCTGTCACTGTGCCAGGGCCGCCCTAACCAAGTGCCCCACGCTGAATGGCTTAAACTACAGCATTTTGTTCTCTGTCAGTTCTGGAGGCCAAAAGTCCAAGATCAAGGTGGCAACAGGGTTAGTTCCTTCTAAGGACTGCAGGAAGAATCCGTTCCTTGCCTCTCCTCCAGCTTCTCATGGCTTGCTGGCAATTTTGGGTGCTCCCTGGCTGGTAGAAGCATCACCCCCATCTCTCTGTGCATGTCTGCATCCAAATGGCCCCTTTTTATATGGACACACTGGAGTAGGGACCCACACTACTCCAATGTGTCCTCTACTTACATCTGCAATGACCCTGTTTCCAGGCAAGGTCACATTCTGAGGTCCTGGGGATTAAAACTTCAACGTATGAATTTTAGGGGGACACGATTCAACCCGTAACACCACATGTGGCTTATTGACCACTCAAAGTGAGGCTAGTTGAAATTAAAATGTGTTTTATTAAACACACACTGGATTTTGAAGACTTGGTACAGAAAAAAAAATGATATCTCACTATTAATTAATTATTAATGAGATGATTAATCTCATATGTTAGTCATATTGATCACATAATAAAATGATAATGTTTGGGATATTCATTATTAAAATGAATTTTTACATGGCTGCTAGAGATTTTTTTTTCTTTCTTAGAGACACAGTCTTGCTCTCTCTCCCAGGCTGGAGTGCAGTGGCAGAATCGTAGCTCACAGTAACCTTGAACTCCTGGGCTCATGGGTTCCTCCCACCTCAGTCTCCTGAGTAGCTAGGACTACAGGCACATACCACTGATCCCCAACCAATTTTTAAACTTTTTGTAGAAGACAGGGTCTTGCTATGTTGTCCAGGGTTGTCTTGACCCCCTGGCCTTAAGTAATCCTCCATCTTTAACCTCCCAGAGTGCTAGGATTACAGGCATGAGCCACCTCACCCGGCCTGCTATAGAATTTCAGGTTACCTGTATGGCTCATGTTATTTTTCTATTGGACAGCACTGAGCTAATATTTACAAACCCTCAGAGCAGGGCCTGGTAAATGGAAAGTGCCTATAAGTTCGAGTGAAATAAAAGCTTCTCTTTGGAAGTGATTTGTTACCTGTGTCATTTTTAAATATGACTTTTCTCATTCCTCAGAAACTAGCAAAAGTTAGGCCATCTCTACAAAAAAGAAAGTGTAAAAATTAGCGAAGTGTGGTGGTGCGTGCCTGTAGTCCCAGC